>MU123926.1:0-24366 GCA_014904935.1 Melanogaster broomeanus | reverse complement strand
TCCTATATTCTGTCTACTAAAAATATAGGCTAAGAGCCTATTGTGCCAAGGGGCATCCCCAAGGTAAAAAATGAATTTTCAGGATGTGTGGGAAAGTGTATTTTGGGTGTTTTGGAAAAGTGTGGGTGTCACATGGGATGCCCAAGGTGACAGGTTGGGATGCCCAAATATTTGGGACACCCAGGGATAGTTTGGGTTTCCCATTGACTTTGGACGACCTATGGGGGTGTCAGGAGTCCTTGTTTGGGACTTCCAAAAAATCCCCACAAAATTACAGAATAACAAAATTCAGCAAGCTGCAATGTTGCTTGAGTCCCTACTGAAGAACTAGGTAAATCATTAACTACAAAACAAGCTACATATCCATCCCAAGCCTCAGTGACTTACCAATACCATGAAATCAACACCAGAAGATTACACAGTACAATGGTGAAGTTTTGATTGTGTAGTTTTGAGATTACTGCTTGGCCATTTCACCACCTATGGTGTATAGAATGACTAGGTGGTTTTATATCTACTCACGGTGCTTCAAATGACTTGTCAGAATCTTGAATAACTCCTCTACACTAATTAAGGTGATGCTTACAGGAGGAATTGGGATGCCCACAATAGGAGTCTGAGTATGCATTCAGGATATGTAGATGGTGTATTTTTGGGCAGCCATAGTGGGAGTTTGGGGATGTTCAAAATGGTGAATTGGGGATGCCCACAAAGTATCTTTGGGATACTCCACAGCAGATCTTGGGACATCCAGGGGAGAAGTTTGGGATGCCCACAGTAGCAATTGGGATATCCAGGGTGGGAGTTTGGGATGCCCACATTAACTAGTAGCTTTGGGATATCCAAGGAGAAGTTTGGGATGCCCACAGTAGCAATTGGAATATCCCAGGGTGTGGTTTGGGATGCCCCAGTGGAGGTTTGGTTGCCTCATATAGTAAGCTTTGGGAGACCCATGGCAGGTCTTGGGATATCCAAGGAGAAGTTGGGATGCCCACAGGTAAATGTGGGATGCCCACAGGAGCAATTGGGATACCCAGGGTGGGATTTGGGATACCCCAGTGGAGGTTTGGGATGCCCATATAGTAGCTTTGGGACACCCATGGCAGGTCTTGGGATATCCAAGGGAGAAGGTTGGGATGCCCACATGGTGGCCTTGGGACATCCACAGCATGTCTTAGGATGCCCTCAATGTGAGTTTGGAATGCCCCCCAACTGGGACGTTTGGGCTAAGAGCCTATGTCTGGGGGTAACCTGAAGTGCTATCGTCCTCGTGCTCCTGGAGCAAGTCATCCGCCAGGTGGTAATATCGTTCAAGTCGAAATTGTCGGACATGGTACGATTCGGAGAATAAGGGTTGTTAAAAGATTTTCAGGCGACGTTAAAAAACTTTATACCGGTTTAACGCTCCGCTTCAAACTCAGCCGGAAATCCCCATCGGACGATCACCTCCACATGGCCCTCAAGGGTTCGGGCCTAAGAGGGGGATACTGTCATATCCCATATCGCGCACGCCATCTCCGGGTCTCCGGACCATCTCCAGACCTCATATAGTGCTCTCGCCTCATCTCCGGACTTCCGGTTTATCTCCTATTACGACTCCTATCTTGATTACTATTTCTGCTTATGTCTCTCCATTCTACCTTGACGCTTTTTGACAGCCCTGTCACATTAGACTTGTTTGGGTTTAGTACATTCCTCATGACTCCTTCTGACTCATATTGACTCCCTTCGACTCCCTATGATTCCCTTTGACTCCTCCTGACTTCTATCTGACTCCCTCTGTCTTATTATGGTATCTCCGGCTCTCCGGATACCTTGTGTTTACTTGTCATTGTAGCTACTTTCCTTTATTGGCTATTCTCCGTTGTAGTTTAAAAGCTCAACATGTACTTAGTGTTCTGCAGTTCGAATATCATCTTAGTCTCCTCCTATCAAACTCATCCTGAACCTCCTCTGATCAATTCCTTGCTCTCCTCACTCGACACTTGAAGCAAGTCTTCTTGTCGTCACTCTGACCCAACTCTGTATCTCCTCCTCCGTAAATACCTGGACAAGAACTCGCGGCAAGGGTGCAACACATAAGTTGAAGCCAACGTCCATTTCGCCCTCTTTGTCTATACTCCTACTATCTCCGCTGCTCTGATAACCCCGGAGGAACCGGACTTAACAGGTTCCTCCGGAGTTATCGGAGCAGCAGAACTGATAGGAGTATACGCGAAGGGGGCGGAATGGACATTGGCTTCAACTTGTGTGTTGCGCCCTTGCTGCGAGTTCTTGTCCAAGTATTTACGGAGGAGATACGGAGTTGGGTCAGAGTGATGACAAGAAGTCTTGCTTCAAGTGTCGAGAAGAGGGAGATCAAGGAGTTGGATTAGGAGAAGGTCAGACTGAGTTGAACAGGAGGAAACTAAGTTGATATTCGAACTGCAGAACACTAAGTACATGTTCGAGCTTTTAAACCACAACGGAGAATGACCAATAAAGGAAAGTAGCTACGATGACAAGTAAACACGAAGGTATCCGGAGAGCTGGAGTTACCATAATTAGGAAGAGGGAGTCAGAATAAGTCAGAAGGAGTCGAAGGGAGTCATAGGGAGATCAAGGGGAGTCAATACGAGTCATGAGGATTGTACTAAACCAAAGTGAAGAGAAAGGCGACAGGGCTGTCAGAAAATGTCAAGATAGAATGGAGAAACGTAAGCAGGAATGGAATCAGAAAATAGGGGTAGTCACAGGAGATCAACCGGAGCATCGGAGATGAGGTGAGAGCGTTGTATGAGGTCCAGAGATGGTCCAGGAGGTCCGGAGGAGTCACGCTCGGTTTCAGGAATATGACAATGGCACAGATTCTGTATGTGGTGTTGTATCGGTAGGCAAATGCATGGGTATCACATACCCCCATGGGTCATGGGTAGGGTATCATGTGGGTATGGGTAGGGGTCTGCCCTTCTGATAGCCATAGCCATACCCATACCCCCAGGGTGGGTATATCACATGGGTATGCATTGTAAAATACCAGGTATGTATGGTATATATGGCTGTCTCCAACTCACACAACACATCATGTCACACAAAACCTTGAAAATTGACACATTTATACACATTCAGATGATATACTAGCTAGATACTCTACAATATTTATGTTAATGATGGCAGGTAGCTCACTGACTAATATTTGTTATTGTAGCATAGTACTTTTTCTGTATTCATAGTGATGTATATGAGGATACCCATGGGTATGACCCACCATGGGTTGTACCCTGGGTCCACTTTTCCATACCCCATCAGGAAAAGGTGACTTTACTTTAGAAGCAAATATAGTTCTATAAAACTCAATTATAGCATCTATAGTTACCATAGCATTTAGAGACAAGTCCCCACTTTAAAGTTCTCTAATGGTTTGCTATAGTAACAAAAGTAACTATAGTTCTATAAAGTAAAGAGGTCAACCATTGGAGCAACTATAGCAACTATAGCACTCATAGCACCAGCACAAGCCTGCCCTAAAGTTCACATGAATATAGAAAAAGTGTACTGTCACATCCTTATATTCAGGTAGTCAAAAGTATACACAAAGTGTACACAAGGGTAGTCAAAATTGCGGTCAAAAGTGTACCAAACAAGTTTAGAAAGTGTACTAACCAAATGTACCAAATAATAGTCAAAAATGCGGTCAAAAGTGTACTAAATAAGTTTAGAAAGTGTACTAACCAAAGTGTACAGAAAGTGTATCAAATGGTAGTCAAAAATGCGGTCAAAAGTGTAGTAAACAAGGTCTATCATTAGCATCCCAACTATTAGCGTCAGCACTAGCTAGACTGACTACCAGCAATCAGGTGTACAGCCAAAGTGATCTACCTAACAAACATTAGATAGGAATGCGTCGTGTCAGCCTGGGGTAAATAACATCGGGGACCATTCATTAGTCTGCCCGATTACAAAAGTAATTAGGTCAAGACCAAAGTGATCTAGCTATTAACCACCAGCCAAACGATGCACGCCATTAATAATATTTGTATAGGGTCTGTGACCATTCATTAGCATCCCAATTACTAGTTAATGACTAGCTAGACCGACTACCAAATGTTGTTGTTGAGCCCACTCCCATATAGTAGGCAAAGTGGTCTGTTTGGTCGTGTTTGCCATGGTGCGCAAGAGGTCGTGCGCATACGCGTCCACACAATTGCATTTTGGGCATTTTGTGGACATAGCCATGAGATTTTTACAGTGGCAGTGCAACACTTTTGCTCATCATCTACCAAAAATGCTAATGGTCCGCACTTTTGCTAATCAACCACTACACTTTCCTACACTTTTGGTAGTCAACTACCAAAAATCTAATGTCTGCACTTTGCTAATCAACCACTACACTTTCTACACTTTTGCAGTCAACTACCAAAATGCTAATGGTCCACACTTTTGCTAATCAACCACTACACTTTCCTACACTTTTGGCAGTCAACTACCAAAAATGCTAATGGTAGACACTTTTGCTAATCAACCACTACACTTTCCTACACTTTTGGTAGTCAACTACCAAAATTGCTAATGGTCTGCACTTTTGCTAATCAACCACTACACTTTTCTACACTTTTGGCAGTCAACTACCAAAAATGCTAATGATCGACACTTTTGCTAATCCACCACTACACTTTCCTACACTTTTGGTAGTCAACTACCAAAAATACTAATGGTCAGCACTTTTACTAATCAACCACTCCACTTTCTTACACTTTTACTAATCAACTACCAAAAATAAATTTTAGTCAATGTTTGTATTTTGACTATTAATTATGTACTAAGTTGTAGCCAACAACATATATAGTTGATGTCTACATTTTTGACTACTAAATAAAAGTGTAAGAACGTGTAGTGGTGGATTAGCAAAAGTGCGGAGCATTAGCATTTTTGGTAATTAATTAGTAAAAGTGTAGGAAAGTGTAGTGGTTGATTAGCAAAAGTGTAGGAAAGTGTAGTGGTTGATTAGCAAAAGTGTAGGACAGTGTAGTGGTTGATTAGCAAAAGTGCAGACCATTAGCAATTTTGGTAGTTGACTACCAAAAGTGTAGGAAAGTGTAGTGGTTGATTAGCAAAAGTGCAGACCATTAGCATTCTTGGTAGTTGATCAGTAAAAGTGTAGGAAAGTGTAGTGGTTGATTAGCAAAAGTGTGGAATAGTAGCCAACAAAAGGTGTAGTGAAAGTCAGTATATTTTATTACCAAAAGTGTAGTATATAGCAGTCAACTCAGTGTCTGTATTTTGACTACCAAATGTGGAGTAAATAGTAGTCAACATAAAGTGTAGTAAATAACAGCCAAACAATCAATAAACATTGAATAAGCAGTGAAGTAAATAGTAGTCAACAATAGAACTTTACCAGCAATTAAAGATCTTTAAGAGTCAGTCTTAAACTCTGAAGAGTTATATAGCTCTCTAATTGCTCTAAATGCTCTTATAGTTCTATAGAGATAAGGCTGCTTCTATATAGCAAAACACATTTTCCTGATGCCACAGCATGTACCCATACCCATACCCCTGCATGGGGGTATGGGTATGTGCTGGGTATGGGTGGGGGTATGACCTCTGATATCCCAGGGTGTACCCATGCAGATGCCTATGTATCGGTATGATGTTTGCTAGTATTTTGATGGTGTCAGTGGCTGTAGTTCTCATAGTGCTGGTGATACTTAGCATGGCAATCCTTTGGATGCTTTCCAGCTTTCTTGCTGTCCCGACGGAACCTCGCTGTGTGGAATCGCTTGTGCCCACATAAATGGGTGTGAACCAGATGTCGACAGTGTATAGCATCTTCGGTACTGCTACTACTAGGTAGAGTTGTCACATTAGAGTGAGTGGGATACCTGTTGATGTTGTGGATAGCCTTCTGAGTTGGAGGACATAGGCAACTCCTTTCGCAATCACATTCGTGACTTGTTCCTTCCAGCTGAGCACTTGATTGAGAATTACGCCTAGGAATTTGTGAGATTTGGTAGGGGTGATAGTAGTTCCCCAAAGGATCAGTGGGGGATGATTGTGTGTTCTGTTCATAGAGAAGTCTATCAGTGCAAACTTAGAGGTTTTGAAGCGTGAGTTGTGGTTCTTAGCCCAGTCATATCCTCCTTCCACTTGCTCCATCATACACTTGAGGGTGGCATGCGTTTCATGGAATGAACTTCCTATTGTGATGAAAGCAGTGTCGTCTATGAATGCTAGGGTGCATTCCATCTTCTTGTTTTCCTTTGATATGTCTACAAGGCCAGAGTTGTAAATGATGTAGAGGATCATCGATAGTGGGTTGCCTTGTCCTATCCCGTTAGTGATTGGTATCCAGTCAGGTGATACATAACCATCAAATTTCAGTTTGGTGCATCTACCCGTGAGTATTTGCCCAGTCAATGAGACTAAGGATTCTGGGATGCTGCTGGCAGTGCATGTTATGAAGTAACATGTCAGTTACTGCGTTCGGGAAGGCACCTTTGATATCGAGGAATAGCACTGATACTACTTTGCCTTGCCGCCAGGCATTCTTGATGGTTACTTCTAGAAGGTGAAGGGAGTCAGTTGTGGATCTACCTGGTCTCCCCCCGAAAGTGGATGTCAGGGAGGATGTTGTGTTGTTCTAGAAGGTATGTCAGTTGATCCGCTACCACCGCTGTGAGTAGTTTACCTGTCATGTTGAGTAGAGCTATGGGCCTGTATGACTTCGTCAGTGAGTAGTCTGAGCATCCTGGTTTTCATAGAACGACCGTGGTGAATTCTCTCCAGGGGTTGAAGTAAGTGCGTAGGGTGGTTATGGCTCTGAAAAGGGGAAGTAGGAAGGGGGTTGGCTTTTCAGCACATTGTTTGAATACTACATTGCAGATAGGAGTAGGCTTGGGCATAGGAAGAAGGGAAAGGTTGCCTGAGATATCCCCAGACTGTTGGGCTGATATCTGGGACGTGAAGTGGTTGGAAAGATAGACTTTAAACTCGGAAACACGTAGGACTCATGGACTCGACTCAGGAAGACTTTAGACTTGACTAGGACTTGCTTTACTTGTGACACTTGCACAGGAATGAAAAGTCCTATTCAAAAATGGTAAGGATAACACTTTATAATCTGGGCATACCCAGGACTTGTGTAAAAATAGAAAAACTGTCAAGTAAAAATAGACAAACAACATAGGGTCCACTCCTGGTGGACTGAGTACAAGGAAAACTATACTTCTCTTTGCAAGGATAACCCATGGACTTACCAGCAGGTCAGAAAGGACATGGATGATGATTCCCAAGACAATGATGGACAACCCGATAGACCCAATGCAGGGTCCAATGTTCCTAGGACTCAAGGTACGGCATAGGATGAGCACACGAAGGCAGGAAACGATGGGGACGCGACAGGGATGATAGGATTTCCACAGGGACTTGACTAAGAGTCGTTCAGGGCTGTTTACAGCTGTAGAGAATATTAGTTCTCTACAGCGTTTAGGCCTCAGGTAACAAAAGTTCAGCTAAGTGTGGTGTGGCTGATTACACACATGTAAATGTAGTTAGTCATAAGCCATTGATAGCATGCCACATTGCCATTTTGTTCATGTCTTTCTCACTCACATCTCATCGATGTAGATATATCTTGCCTGCAAATAGATGATCTCCCCTCACTCAATATAGACTGAACAGCACAAGCTCACCATTAGCCCCCAGTGGGTTCTCCAACATGTGCTGGTAGTTTGCCTGCCCATACAGGTACTTCAAACTTGAAATGGAGCATCTAAACATGTTTATAACCCTTCATGTTTGGATCTGGATGCTCACCATATTCAAAAACTGATGAATGATATTAAGTTCACAAGTTCTTGTTTGAGTTGAAGCCCGAAGTGCTGATATTTGTATCCACCAGTTGTACCATTGAGTTTTGACAATGCCTACTTCCTGTTGTAGTCACTCAATCATCTGATGGAGTTGAAAGCTTACCAAGCAAGAGGTTATGCATGGGATCAATGATTGTATGCCAAACTAGGTCGAACTAAGGCAAGCAAGTGAGCTCTGACCATCATACACTGTATGTTCCAAAATAGTCATCACAATATTCACTTATTGGAAGGGATATCTCTTCAAAGCATCATTGTTGATGTTCATCTCCATTGTGTTGTGTTAAGTCCAATTCACAAAGGGGGCGAAATGGATGTTGGCTTCAACTTGTGTGTTGCACCCTTGCCATGACTTCTTGTCCAAGTATTTATTGGAGGAGCAGAATCATGGAGGAGATACGGAGTTGGGTCAGAGTGATGACAAGAAGGCTAACTTTGAGTGTTGAGTGAGGAGATCAAGGAGTTTGGTCAGAGGAGATTCAGGACTGCAGAACACAAAGTACATGTCGAGCTTTTAAACTACAATGGAGAATAACCAATAAAGGAAAGTAACTACAATGACAAGTAAACACAAGAACATCAGGAGAGCCGGAGTTTCCATAATTAGGCAGAAGGAGTCAGAATAAGTTAGGAGGAGTTGAAGGGAATCATAGGGAGTCAAGGGGAGTGTCATATCCATGTCTGGACCCCTATTCACAAGTCTGGCCACACTCACGCATCTCTGGCCACACTCATGCATTCCTAGCCCTAGACTCAACCCCAGTCCTATTTCAGTATAGTCTTGATTAGTGAGCATGGCAGTGTCTGCCACATTGCTCCATTATGCCTCTGATTCATATTTCATATCTGGCCTTTCATATGTACTCTTGTCCTGGTCTTGTCTTTGTCAGCTTACTGTGCCTTCATTCTTGCTTACTGATACCTTACTAATCTTCTGGTCTCCAGATAACTGGACTGTGCATTGCTATGTCCCCTTGTAGTATTTAAACTGTAGATACTTTGTCCAGTAGTCTGTAGTCTGAAATCAACTTAGTCACTTCTCCTTATCTGCCTTAGACTGGAACCTATGCAAGGAGTCAACTCTCCACCTGAGTAGTTGAACTCAAACAGTTTATCCTTACTTCTGTTCTCTACCACACTACCCCGACCAGAGTTACACCCGGAATTAACTGGAGAAGACCCAGACTTGATAGGGAGTCAATACGAGTCAGGAGGAGTCATGAGAAATACACTAAACCAAAGTAAGACAAAAGGCAACAGGACTGTCAGGAAATGTCAAGATAGAAATGGAGAGACATAAGCAGGAATGGTAATCAAGATAGGGGTAATGATAGGAGGTAAACCGGAAGAGCAGAGATGAGTTGAGAACGTTATATGAGGTCTGGAGGAGAAATGGAGAAGCAGAGAAGTCACACATGGTATGGGATATGACACATTGTTCGAATTCTGTTCAGTTCAATCTTCAGTTATAACAGTATGTCAAGGCAAAAAGAGTTCCCACCATTTCACAGCGACTGATCAGAAAAAATGACATCCTTTTTCACCTTACATTTAGGACATGGGGCCATGTTATGGCCATGATCAGTGAATCTGCACAGCTTGCACATCATTGGGTCACATATGACACCTAATAGGATCACACGTACCCTTCATCCTGCAAATGTCATGGTCATAGGAGAGCCAGACACACAAGATAGTAGTTGCTACTGTTGTGAACACACCTTGTGGATATGCCGGAGTATAGTACACAACACCTTCATTGTAGAGCTTGAGGAGGTCATGGACAAAACTTGAGGTAGTTTTGAAGCTGTGATGCAATTGGTTCCTGAGGTCCAGGAGTCATAAAGGTGACCAAAAGATTTTCTGCATGACAGCTACCAGTAAGAAACAAGTAGTAAATTGGTGAGTCTGGGACATACTAGTCAAGACATACTTTACTTACCACAGTACCCGAGGAAGATTGGAAATGCAAAATGAGAGGACACCAGATGAATGACTAGGACCATAAATACTCATTTTCCACCCAAACCTTAGGTAGCTATTAGATTTTTACTGGGGGGTGGCAACATGAACGCTCACCAGTCAAGGCTCATGGTTACACCAATCCAGAGCTCATCCAAGTCCTCTGTGTTTGAGAAAAAGGGTTGGCCATCAGGTGCTTGAGACGTTTTCCAGACATAACCATCAGAGATGTCATGTAGTTCACCAGGTCTGGGGGTGCAAGTCTTCCACATCTACAAACAGTTTCATTTTCTGCACTCCCAAGAAAGTCAGCAAGCAGTGATGAATGGTAATTGAATGGGAACAGGGCAAGTGGGAGGTGGCAGCAGTGATTTATGCCCAGTCACAAATTGGAATAACCTGCTTGAGATCAGTCTGAAGAATCAGTTGTCACATTCCTGACAAAGGGCATCAAAAGGAGTATTGTTGGAGTAAATGTGATGACAATGAATGCAGATGGGGTAGATGACAAAGCAGTCATCAAGGTCAAGGCGATAGTGTTTTGAAGTCCAATTGCAGGACTGATAAAAGACTGGTTGCAACTGGTTGTCATGTTCCAATAGTTGGTTTTTTCACATTTCAATGACACATCAGAGTGTATGATGTCACTTTTTCATGCTAATTTACTATATTTATATGAAAAAAACAAAGAAAATATACATTTGTTGTACATTTTTGGACACACCCCTGTGCTGTGCATGATGAGAAATTCCTGAAATGTACCTTTTTCATCATTTAATACAATAATTATTTTAGTATACCAGTCTTTTCAAAAAACCAGTTGTAACTGGCTCAATTTTCTTAGCTGATGAACAGCAACCAGTTGCCAGCAGTTTCAGTCCAGTTGCCTCAGATTTGGGATTAAAAAAAACTGGTCACGGTCCAGTTGCCCACAAAATTGGTCAAAAGACTAGACTGGACTAGACTTTAAAACACTACAAGGCAATGGATGACAGTTTGAAGGGTCACAGGTAGTGGTGAAGTGGGATCCAGCATACCTAGGGTTAAGAAAATCAGACTAAGATATTGTAGGGTTAGCAGCACATGCATGAAAGGAAATATGGTGCCTAGTATGGAGGATAGTAGCCATGATAATCAGCAATCATCTGAACCACATCACATGAGCATCTTGATATAACCACTGTGGGTTAAGAGGTGGGTCATATGCATATGCAGGAGGAGTTGGTATCTCAAATGCTGACATTGGTGGGTGAGGAATAGCAGGCTGGGTTTCGGAGGAAACATGCTCCATATGAAGAAGAGTGAAGCAAACTAGAGATCAAATCAATCTAGGTGCACAACACTAAAGACTATCACACAAAAGATAAGAAGATGTTCAATTACCACCTTGTTAGGGAGGTAAAAAGTAGATTCTAGGGGAGGATCAAGAGAACTAAACTGGAGTTCTCTGACCATTGTATTCAAGTATATATACAACTACAAAGAGTCTACCCTAAAGTTGATAAGTAAGCGATGATATCATAGTGGAGTAAAGGCTATGCATAATGGAAGCATGACAGAGATTAAAGAAGCATGTAGAATGGAAGAGAAGCATAAAAGGCTACAGCCTTGTGAAGCAGAATGTTCTAGAGAGTAACATAAGGTGATCATGAGGTATGATGTCATAATGGTCTAGACATGTCACATGACTAGATAAGATGCATATGTCATGTGATATAGATAAGATAATAGGGTGATCATGTAACTTGAGAAAAGTGAAAATAATAGGATCATAACAAAAAGGATCATTGTGGATCTCCTCTCCCCCAAGAGGATCATCATAAAGCCCTAAACTTGATGTGCATTGGGGTAACATGGGCATAGTCACCAGTCAGAGATACCATAGTACTGAAATCTGTCAAAGGCTGGCTTGCCCAAGAAGATGACTGAAGTGCTGATGATGTAGTATGAGTAGAACTATGTGGAGAGGACGTGATTGACACAAACAATAGTTCTGAGACAACTGAGCTCAGAGGCTGTTGAGGGCTTGGTGGAACTGATGGCTGGAAGTCCTCTGAGGTGTCCATAGCTTCATTCTCCCAAGTAGGCCTTGAGGTTTATCAGTAGATGGATAGTGAGAGCTTGAACGTGTCACGGCCATGTCCGGACCCCTATTCAGAAGTCTGGCTATACTAGCGCATCTCCGGCCACACTCGCACATCCCCAGGCCCAGACTTGTGTCACGTCTCTTTTCGGTATAGTCTCCATTCTCGAGCATGGCAGTACCTGTCATCGGTCCATTCTATTTCTGACTTTTAGTTTATGTCTGGCTTTCTATATGTTTGTTTGTCCCGGTTCTGTCTTACTAATTACTGCGCTTCTGACTTCGCCTTACTAATACCTTACTCATCTTCCGGTCTCCGGATTACCGGACTGCGCATTGCTATGTCCCCTTGTAGTATTTAAGTTGTAGATACTTTGTCCGGTAGTCTTCAGTCTGAAATCAACTAAGTTACTTCTCCCTACACTTATCTGTCTTAGACTGGAATCCACACAAAGAGTCAACTCTCTATCTGAGTAGTTGAACTCAATCAGTCTACTCTTACTCCTGTTATCTCTACGCTACCCCGACTGGAGTTATATCCGGACTTAGCCGGAGAAGACCCGGACTTGACAGAACGAGAACTTACAGTGGAGAGCCTGAGGATGGAACTCCACCATTCAAGGCCACATGAGGCTGAGGCTGTACATGAGAACCTGATGCTAGAGAAGGTAGTAACCAGTGCATCCCAGCCCTCACATGGCTGCTAGGTTGGTAGAGAACCTTGTGGGGCAGTGTGGCCATATAGCAGGACAGGCATTGAACGGCCAGGGGTAGGGATCACACCTCAGCGCCATCATCGTGCTCTCTGCACAATTGATGACATATTCAGAGTTTGGTCACAATGGTGGCTATTTCATAAATATGAGGTGATCCAGTTCCCTCTTTGTCTGGGTTGTGTTCAATGCAGGGGTCACAGTTGCAGAAAACAAGTCTGTGGTGGGATTTCTGGCATGGATCATAAGGCTCATCCTGGGAGATGTTCAGTTGAGTGTCCAGGTGTAAAACAATAGCACATACTGGCCATGACATGTCATTTGTGGTGGTAGGAAAAGAGAAACATCAGAAGAATGAGGAGGTACTTGTGTACCTCGGAAATGTGGGCTGCCAGCAGGCTACATACTGTCATGGTCATATCCAGACCCCTATGTCTCAAGTCTGGCCACTCTCATACATCTCTGGCCCCACTTGTGCATCCCTGGTCCTGGACTCGACCCACATCTTATGTTGGTTATGGTCTTGATTAGTGAGCATGGCAGTACCTGTCATCGCTCCATTATGTGTCTGATGTATATTTCATATCCAGCTATTCATATGATCTTTTGTCCCAGTCATGTCTTACTAATGACTGCACTTCTGACTTTGCCTTACTAATACCTGACTCATCAGTATGTGTCTGATGTATATTTCATATCCAGCTATTCATATGATCTTTTGTCCCAGTCATGTCTTACTAATGACTGCACTTCTGACATTGCTATGTCCCCTACTAGTATTTCAGCTGTAGATAATTTGTCTGGTAGTCTTCAGTCTGAAATAAACTTAGTTACTTCTCCATTCATCTGTCCTAAGACTGGAACCTATGCAAGGGATCAACTCTCCACCCTGAGTAGTTGAATCCAAGCAGTCTTATCTTGTTCTACCTACACTACCTTGACTGGAGTTATATCTGGACTCAGCTGGAGAAGACCCAGACTTGACAGTATTTCAGACTCACTCTTGTGTGGGTTCACTCATCAGTAAATCCCTATCTATCTGCAATCTTCCCCCATTTGTGTCATGACCATGACAACCCAACTCTGCTCTCATATTGTCAGAGGCTTCCACCCCCGCATCCAACTCGCATCACCAGAACACACTGCTAGCCCTGGCCAGCACCAGGTGCACCCCAGTAGCCTCTACCTCTTTCAGAAGCTTTTCTGCAAGGTCTTCTCCCACTCCCACTCCCACTCCCACTCCCACTCCCACTCCACAGTCTAGACCATCCAACTGGTCATCCAACACTCCCACCCCTTGTCGTCTTCCAGCTGACCCTGATGACAGTGATCCCAGGGATGACAACCCCAGAGATGGCTCAGGTGATGGAGGTGATGACAATAATGATAATAACAATGACAACAAATAAAATTGATGTTCTGGAAGACTTAGATCCCAGCTATGCCATCTTTGACCACCTCACCCAAGCTATCAATAATTTGGCCCAGGCTTCCAAATACAATGACTCTTTGCCCTCTGCCAGGATGAAAGTCAGGGACACTTTCAATGGCACCAAGCCCAAAGAACTCCAGACATTCCTAGTCCAATGCAAGCTCAACTTCCAAGACCGGCCTCGCACTTTTCAGAATGACAAGGCAAAAGTCACCTTTGCCCAGTCCTACTTGAAGGGCATAGCTCTCAAGTGGTTTGAGCTGGACTTGCTTGCAATGGACACCCCCAGATGATCGTTTGTCATCAATTTGGACCTCACAACCCAGTCGCTGATGGAGAAAGTCAGCTTGACCATCTGCAGATGAAGGACAACCAACATATCAACAAATATGTGGTTGAATTCAATGACATTGCATCCCAAGTCCAGGACTACAGAGATGGTGCATTGTGACACCACTTCTACTCTGGTCTCCCAGACTGAATCAAAGATGAAATCTGCCTTGTTGATAAACCCTGGGTTTTGGGTGACTGTCATCACCTAGCCAAGGAGATTGATGCTCACTATTGGGAGCACAAAGAAGAAACTCAGCACACTACCAGAAGCCAACCCCCGCCCTCTTCCAATTCCAGCAACAAATCTCAATCCTCAGACACCAAATTCAGTAAATCCAACAAGCCTTCATCTGAGCCCACCAACTCTGGCCAGTCTGGCTCCAAGCCCCCTAAGCCGGACTTAACCAACAAACTTGGTAAAGACAGAAAGCTCAGCTTGGTCAAGTGCAAGCAGCACCTTGACAACAATCTCTGCATGTTCTGTAGAGACAATGGTCATTTCGCAGACAAGTATCCAAAGAAGACAGCCAAGGCCAAGGCCTGGGCTGCCTCTGCCAACAAGACCACCTCTGAGCCTGGTTCTGTCAAGCTGGACTCAATCTCAGGTGCTTCCATTGAGGCAAAAAAAATAGAATGCAGCTCTCAGACCTCAGCACAGACTGAGAGTTGCATTGACTCTGGCTGTGCACCTGAAGAGGCTCCTCTCAATGCGTCCCCTCTTTCTGACTAGTGTTTTAAAGTCCAGTCCAGTCCAGTCTTTTGACCAATTTTGTGGGCAACTGGACTGCAACCAGTCTTTTTTAATCCCAAATCTGAGGCAACTGGACTGAAAGTCTGAAACTGATGACAACTGGTTGCTGTTCGTCAGCTATGAAAATTGAACCAGTTGCAACTGGTTTTTTGAAAAGACTGGTATACTAGAATAATTATTGTATTAAATGAAAAAAGTACATTTCAGGAATTTCTCATCATGCACAGCATAGGGGTGTGTCAATAAAAGCTAATTTCCACTCAAAAATGTACAACAAATGTATATTTTCTTTGTTTTTTATATATAAATATAGTAAATTAGCATGAAAAAATGACATCATACATTCTGATGTGTCATTGAAATGTGAAAAAACCAACTATTGGAACATGACAACCAGTCTTTTGTTTTCTAAAATTCAAGGCAACTGCAACTGGACTTTGAAACACTATTTCCAACACTAATTCCCTGACCCCCTATGTTGTCCTTTCTGCTTATGATATCCCTCAGCTCTCGTGGACTCTGGGTCCACCCACTGCTTTGTAGATCTCAAGTTTGCCTTCCAACACTCATTACCATCCTATCCCATCTCCTCCATTATGCTCTGACTTTTCAATGGTACTTCCAACTTTGTAATTAGCAATGCAATAGATCTCTCTGTCTCATTCCTGGACTCTGGTGATGTCACTCCGATGACATTCTATCTTGCCCCATTGGATTCTGAGTGTAAACTCATCCTAGGATATAACTGGCTCACCCACTTCAATACATTGATTGACTGGGTATTGGGCAGTCTTGAATTCCAGACACCTGCACAATGAATGCCAATGCCCCTGTCAACAAACCCAGCCTCTCCTGGCCAATCTGTTCCCAAGTTATCTGGTCACTCTGTCCCTGGCTCTTCTAGCCAATCTGACCCTGGCCCTGTGCCAGTGGTAACCCCTGTTGCCCCTGTTGACTCGCCAGTCTCCACCCCCCTGACGGCTCCTCACATTTCCCCGATCAATGCTACAGCCTATGCACTTGCATGCAAATTAGAGGGATCTCTGCAGTTCCAGCTTCAGCTGCACCCCCAAGACTCAGCTAAAGCCCGGTCTTCTTCCACATCCACTCTGGACTTATCTAGTGTCCCTCTGGAGTATCATGATTTTGCTGATGTCTTCAGCAAGGCAAAGGCATCTGTTTTAGCACCCCATCTATGATCACAACTTGAAGGTCGAGCTTAAAGAAGGAGCTACCCCATCCCTAGGAATCATCTACTCCCTGTCCCCAGTTGAGCTAGAAGCTCTCTGGACTTTTATCGACAAGAATCTAAGCACCAGTTTCATTTGCCCCACTGCTTCCTCTCATGCTGCCCCTGTCTTCTTCATCAAGAAAAAGGATGGCCCACTTTGGCTATGTGTTGATTATTGTGGCCTTAACAAGCTAACTAAGAAGGACTGTTACCCATTATCACTTATATCTCATCTCTTGGACTCCGATCCCCTACCCATGCTAAGATCTACACCAAAATAGATATCTGGCATGCCTACCACCTTGTCTGAATTGCCCTGGAGATGAGTGGAAGACTGCCTTCAGAACATGCTATGCATCCTATGAGTGGTTAGTCATGCCCTTCGGGCTGACCAATGCCCCTGTGACCTTCCAATGATTTGTCAACACCATCTTCACAGATATGCTCGATGTCTGCATAGTCATCTACCTTGACAACATTCTAATCTACTCCAGAGATAAAGAGTCTCATAAGCAGCATGTCTGGGAAGTGCTTCACCATCTCCGGCAGCATAGCTTGTATGCTAAGCCAGAGAAATGCAAGTTCCACTTGGACTCAGTGGAGTATCTTGGTTATCGTCTATCCCCAGAAGGTTTGATGATGTCCCCGGAAAAGATCCAAACTATATGTGATTGGCCTGAACCTTGCAAGGTTAAGGACATTCAATCTTTTCTAGGCTTCACCAACTGCTGTTCATCTTCAATTACTCTGACATTGTGGTCCCTCTCACCCAGTTGACATGCAAGGATACTCCTTGGAACTTCTCCAAGGAGTGTTGTCAATCCTTCAATGCCCTCAAACAGGCCTCCACCTCTGCCCCAGTCCTGACGTACTTCATTCCAGGTGTCCCTATCACTGTGGAAACTGATGCCTCCAATTACACTATCACTGGTATTCTCTCTACTACCTGAAATGATGGCCAAATTCATCCAGTTGCATTCTACTCCCACACCCTGACAGCCCCAGAATTGAACTATGATACTCATGATAAGGAATTGCTTGCTATTTTTGAAGCATTCCGGTCATGGCATCACTATCTAGAAGGTTCTGCTACCCTGACCACAAAAACCTGGAATATTTCTCCACCTCCAAAGTTCTGACCTGGCGACAAGCTTGCTGGTTGGAATTCCTTTCACAGTTTAACCTGGTCATTCATTTCTGCCCCTGTAAACTTGGTGCTAAGCCTGATGTGCTCACTAGACGATGGAACATCTACCCCAAAGAGGGGATAGCGACTACACCCAGGTTAATCCCCAGAATCTCCAGCTGGTGTTCACCCAAGAACAACTCTCTGCCTTGCTTCGTGCCACCTACCTCAAGTTCCCTGTAGTTGAGATTATGGATGTCAAATGACTTCACACTGACATCCTCACTGCTCTACCATCTGACATGCACTGACACACATTGACTCTGTTATGTCTTATGCTTTACTTTTTCACTCTTCATTCTCTTTTTTTTTTCTACTGTTCTATCTCTACTCATGTCTCTGTCTCTACCATCTCATCTCATCCCATCATGCTCTCAAACCTGACTCACAGTACTACATTGGACTTCCTGAGTGGTCAGTATGATGAGTCCGGCTTATCCTGACTATGCACTGCTGGTGATGCTCCATTTATGTACTGGACTCAAACAATCTTCGTCTCCAAGTACTACACTACAAGCACAATCATCCCCTGTCTGGTCACTTTGGGTAAAACAGAACACTCGAGCTAATACGTTGTGAATACACTTGGCCAGGCTTTAGGACATTTGTCATGAATTATGTCCAGTCTTGTACAGCCTGTGCCCAGTCTAAGACACCATGTCATCATCCTTATGGGTTGCTTAAGCAGCTCCCGGTCCCAGAGAAGCCTTGGAATTCCATATCCATGGATTTCATTGAGCAACTCCCATCCTCATCCGGCTTCACAGCCATCCTTGTCATGGTTGATTGACTCTCTAAGCAAGCCATCTTCATCCCCACTCACAACACCATCACAAGCCTGGAGCTTGCAAATCTCTTCTTACTCCACATGTTCTCCAAGCAGTGTTCCAGCTCACATCACTTCTGACTGTGGTACTGAGTTCATGTCCCACTTCTTCTGGTTGCTTGGCAAAGCCCTTGATATGCACCTCCACTTTACCTCTGGATACCATCCAGAGGGGGATGGCCAGACTGAGCAATTAAACCAGACACTGGAACAGTATCACCAGGTCTATTGCAATTATCAGCAAGACAATTGGGCAGATCTGCTACCCCTAGCAGAATTTGCATACAACAATGCACCAAGTGCTACTACCAGAGTATCTCCATTCTTCACTAATAAGGGCTATCATCCAAACATCACAGTCCGCACTGAACACAATATGACTTCTGACCAGGCTTGTGACTATGCAGTAGACTCAGACTCCCTGCATCAATACCTTCGTGAAGGAATGGCTCGGGCCCAATGACGTTACCAAGGTCCAGCAGATGCCAGAAGATCTCTGGCACCAGACTTCAAAGTTGGTGACAACATTTTCATGAAAGCCAAGTATTTCTGGTCAACCCAGCCCTCCAAGAAACTCTTGGAGAAGAACCTCAGGCCTTACTCCATCATAGCCCAAGTGGGTTCCCACTCATTCACTATCTGCCTACTGGACTCCATGTGTGCAGTTCACCCAGTTTTCCATGTCTCTCAACTTGAACCAGCAACCCTGAACATTATATCAAACAGGACTCAACTACCACTGCCACCAATCAAAGTAGAAGGTGAATTAGAGTACAAGATCGCCAAAATCCTCGACTCTAAGGTTGACTGGAGATGAAAGTCCTGTCAACTCTTATATTTGGTATGGTGGGCTGGTTATGAAGGGACTGATGAAGAAACATCCTGGCTACTAGCCACTGAACTTGGCAATGCTTCTGAATTAATAGATGACTATCATGCCCAGTATCCAGACAAGCCTGGTCCCCTCAACTCCCTTTGACCAGTCCCCAGTATTTAATCTCTGTATATTTTCCCTTGACTCTGTTTTTCTTTTGCTCAACCTTGTCTTTTCTTACTATATACTCTAGCTATGTACAACTGGACTTTTAAGTAGCCTACTTTTTTGGGGACTCTGCCAGTTCATCCTTGAGTCCAGCCAAGTCCTCTCATAACTCCTCTTTTTTGACTTCTTCCTCGCCAGATGACTTGTCAGTGGACTCCTCCAGCATGCCAAAAAATGCTGCCTCATCCACAAATGTCTCCAAGGCTCTTGAGGCCTTCTTCGATGCCTGCATTGATTCCTGCTGCACCTGTGCCAGCTTCACCTAGCCAGTCACTCATCTCTTCAATCACCATTACCAACCTGTCCAGTGAAAGCCAGCTGGGCCCAGCCCCGGTCTTACTCTCCCCAATGATTTTGACCTCGTCATCTTGCACTTTGGCTTTGCATACGTGTTTCTTTTTCTCACCTTGGCATGGCAACATCAGTACTTCCTTCCCCTTCCCTTTTCTGGCCCCAGGCACATGCATCTCCAGCCACTCACACCATTCCCTCATTACCACACACCGGTCACACACATGGTTCACCCCTGTCACATCCATGTCTGGACCCCTATTCCTGACTTGGAGTCCAGCCACACCCACCCATCCCTGGCCACACTCTCACATCCCCTGGCCCCAGACTCAACCTAGAACCCTTTCAGGTATAGTCTTGATTAGTGAGCATGGCAGTGTCTGCCACATCACTCCATTATTCCTCCGATTCATAGTTCATATCCAGCCTTTCATATGTACTCTTGTCCTGGTCTTGTCTTTGTCAGCTTACTGCACCTTCATTCTTGCTTACTGATACCTTAGTAATCTTCCGGTCCCTTGATTACTGGACTGCACATTGCTATGTCCCCATGTAGTATTTAAGCTGTAGATACTTTGTCCAGTAGTCTGTAGTCTGAAATCAACATAGTTACTTCTCCCTATTCTGTCCTAGACTGGAACCTATGCAAGGGATCAACTCTCCCTCTGAGTAGTTGAATCCAAACAGTCTATTCTACACTATCTATGCTACCCCAACTGGAGTTATATCTGGACTCAGCTGGAGAAGACTCAGACTTGACAGTATTTCAGACTCCCTTTTGTGTGGGTTGATGCAATTTATTCATTCACCTGACAAAATCCTCATCCATCTTGACTCCCTTCCCCATTCATCTGATGAATCCCAGTCATCGCCCCCAACCTGCCCAGGCACCCACCTCAGTATCTGTCTCACATTGTCAAGCCACACTACAAGCACTGGCTAGTACAAGATGCACCCCGGTAGCCACTACCACCTTCAGAAGCTTCTCTGTGAGAAGGTCTTCTCCCCTCACTCCTATCACCCCCACGTCACACCCTCAGTCCCAGTCAAGATTCCTGAACTGGGGATCCCGATCCCCTGTCCTCTCTCATCATCCTAACCTGGACAACAGCAATCCCAGAGATAACAACTTGGGAGATAACTTGGGAAATGATGATGAAGACCCTACAGTGGCTCAAACAATTGTCCCAATGTGTACATGTTTGTCACTAAAGTCAATACCCCAATAACCCCTAACCTCAGCCCTAACCTATGACTCAGAGTATATGAAATACAGTACTTACTCTTGGCCTTCTACTGGTCAAAGGATCAAAGGATTTGGATAAGATTTGGTGGAATGGCAACTATATCTGGAGGTTATTGGTTTAGTGCAAAACATGCAAACATTGGGACAGTTATTTGAACCACTGTAACTCTAATCCTAACTTTCCAATGTATCCTAATCTTGATGTACCAGCACTAATCCTAATACTAATACTAATGTCCTACATTCTAATCAATATTATCACTAAACTTTTTTTCAACAACTCTACTAAAAAGTGTGTTTGTAGGCATGGGTACATGAGGGTATTGTGGGTATACCCACCATGGGTATGGTCCCCACGGTCATGGGTGTGGGTTTTGCTGGGGTATGGGTGGGGGTCTGACCTCTGGTACCCCAGGGTATACCCATGCAGTTGCCTAGCTTCAATCCATTTTTGGACCCCACGACCCCATTGCTGATGTGGAAATCAAATTTGACACCCTTCAGATGTAGGACAACCAGTGCATTAATAAGTATATTGTCGAGTTCAACTGGGTTGTGTTCGGGTGTCCCAAGTCCAGGATTATGTGAATGGTGCACTTTGCCACCATTTCTACTCTGGACTCCCGGATCACATCAAAGATGAAATCTGCCACATAGGCAAACTGTCATATCCATGTCTGGACCCCTGTTCTCAAGTCCAGCCACACTCACACATCTCCAGCCACACTTGCACATTCCTGGCCCTGGACTCAACCCCAGTCCTATTTTGGTATAGTCTTGATTAGTGAGCATGGTCTGATTACCAGACTGTGCATTACTATGTTCCCTTATAGTATTTAAACTGTAGATACTTTGTCCAGTAGTCTTCTCCTTATCTGCCTTAGACTGGAACCTATGCAAGGAGTCAACTCTCCACCTGAGTAGTTGAACTCAAGCAGTCGGCCCTCCTTGATGCCCACACCAACTCCCTCTGTGCCTCTGTTGACTCCCTGTGCACCTGCACCAGCTCACCCATCTGGTCCAACATCTCCTCTATTGCCATGACCAGTCGGTCAAGTGATATCCGGCTTGATACAGCCCCAGCCATCCTCTCTCTGATGATCTCAACCTCATCATCCTCCTGTGGTTTGGCCTTGTGCACGTGCTTCTTCTTTTCACCTTGGCGAGGTGATGTAGGGACTTGCTTGCCCTTTGCTTTTGCAGCCCTGGGTGCATGCATCTCCAGCCACTCACACTTTTCCCTTGTGATTGCACACCAGTTGCATGCAGTCTGCCTCTTGTTACCATCATTGGTAAACTCACAGAGGATGCCGACCTTTGTGCAACACATGCAACTGCTGGAGAAATCAGTACATCAAAAAGAAGATGAAATGATTACTCACCACATCCCTGACCCACATACAATGCTTGACCCAGCCTCAGCCTCCTCCCTCTGCCTCTTTTTGGTGGCCTCAGCAGCCTTCCTCTGCACCTCCTTGCACTGCCTCTGTTCCTCCTCTCGCTTCCTCAGCTCAGCTTTCTCTGCTTCCTGGCAACATTTTGCCTCTTCCTCCTGGCAACACTGCTCTTCTTCTTCCCAGAGATGCTGCTCTTCATCTTCCTGGCATTTCTTCTCAACTTTGTGCTGGTGACATTCTTTGGCCTTGGCCATCACGATTTTGTCACTATCCTTGATATCCGATTTGAGTTTGGGCATATTGATGCGTGCCCAGTCAACACCAGCAGTGGAGCTAGCAGGAGTGATAGATTTTGAAGCTGAAGACATTTTTTAGCATGTATAATGATTGGGTTGAGTTTAAACCTAATCAAACCTTTTTCCCAGATGAGGTCAAATTTCAAACTCAGCATTATCCTCACATGGCCTCAAGGGTTCAGCCCCTAAGAGGGGGATACTGTCACATCCATGTCCAGACCCCTATTCCCAAGTCTGGCCACACTCTCACACCCCCGGCCCCAGACTCAACCTAGAACCCTTTCGGGTATAGTCTTGATTAGTGAGCATGGTAGTGTCTGCCACATTGCTCCATTATGCTCCAATTCATATTTCATATCTGGCCTTTCATATGTACTCTTGTCCCAGTCTTGTCTTTGTCAGCTTATTGTGCCTTCATTCTTGCTTACTGATACCTTACTAATCTTCCGGTCTCTAGATTACCGGACTGTGCATTGCTATGTCCCTGTGTAGTATTTAAGCTGTAGATACTTTGTCCGGTTGTCATATCCCATATCATGCGCGTCATCTCCGGAACTCCAGACCAACTCCGGACCTCATATAACGCTCTCGTCTCATCTCTGCTCTTCCGATTCATCTCCGGTGGCTATTCCTATCTTGCTTACTATTTCCGCTTATGTCTCTCCATTCTATCTTGACGTTTTCTGACAACCCTGTCGCCTTTCGTCTCACTTTGGTTTAGCACAACTCTCATGACTCCTCTTGACTCGTATTGACTCCCTATGACTCCCTTCGACTCCTTCTGATTTATTCTGACTCCCTCTTCCTAATTATGGTAACTCCGGCTCTCCGGATACCTTCATGTTTACTTGTCATTGTAGCTACTTTCCTTTATTGGTTATTCTCCATTGTAGTTTAAAAAGCTTGACATGTACTTCGTATTCTGCAGTTCGAATATCAACTTAGTTTCCTCCTGTTCAACTCAGTCTGATCTTCTCCTAATCTAACTCCTTGATCCCCCTCTGTTCAACACTTGAAGCAAGTCTTCTCGTCGTCACTCTGACCCAACTCCATATCATCTCCGACGCTCCGCTCCTCCGACAAATACTTGGACACGAACTCACGGCAAGGGCGCAACACATAAGTTGAAGCCAACGTCCATTTCACCCTTCGTCTATACTCCTATCACTTCCACTGCTCCGATAACTCCGGAGGAACCGGACTTAACACCGGTAGTCTATAGTCTGAAATCTGATACACTACACTTAAGAGATCCTGGGGACTCAGTGTCATAACAACCAACAAGTCCAACATTGATAGTTGAACTGATCTAGTATCAGAAGTCCTTAATGGCGGACCTTGGCCAATCGAGTGAAGCTTGAGTCGAAAGGATCAAGAGAGTTGCTTGTTAAGCAATGTATTGCATATAGGCAATGTCACAGGTAAACCCACAGGTGTGGGAGCTCATACCCATACCCATACTCATCATCACAGGTATGGGTTGAGCTGCAGGTAGGTAGGTACAGACCCATGGGTACAATATATTACAAGTCATTTTATTGATAAAGCTACATATATACAGTAACTGCAAGAGTGGTTAATTAGTTAGTAGTAACAGCTGTGCACAGAGCACTCATTGTATAGATGGAGGACCCAGGACTCAGGAGAGGCGATTAGTGTTTTAAAGTCCAGTCCAGTCCAGTCTTTTGACCAATTTTGTGGGCAACTGGACTGCAACTGGACTTTTT
>MU123925.1:0-40068 GCA_014904935.1 Melanogaster broomeanus | reverse complement strand
TAGGGGTCAAGTTGGGTGTTAAGCTGA
This sequence comes from Melanogaster broomeanus, assembly GCA_014904935.1. NCBI lineage: Eukaryota > Fungi > Basidiomycota > Agaricomycetes > Boletales > Melanogastraceae > Melanogaster > Melanogaster broomeanus. Next base: position 40,041 of record MU123925.1, on the reverse strand, counting down.
TAGCTTGGAGATAAGCAATCCCGATGACGATGATATGAATATAATGGACCACTGGCATCCGGTGGAAGTCCGTCGACTGCCAATGAAGGATTTGAAAATTTCGAGGCACATGCACGAGATGTTGCAGTGCCACCGCCGAGCTCGTCTGGCCAAGCACACGTTGAAGACCCCACCACTGCCATGCCACATACCGATCCCCACATTGTTTTAGACTTTCGCAGACCACCATCCGTTGACGACGTGAGGCTGGCTATAAAAACGTTCAGGCTCTACTTCACCCCCCTCGAAGCACAGGGTATGGGTTCAAATTGACCAGGCTCACCTCATCTCTTGAGAAACGGCTGACATGGATGCAATACTTCTTGCGTGCATTGCTGAGGATCGTCATGGTCATCGGCTGCACTGAAAACTGCTCAGTTTGTTGGCAAGGTCCCTACGTCTCTCGCAAAGTGCGGGAATGGTCCAAAGCATACATTGCCGACCGTGAGGACCTCCCATTACTCAAGTATGGGTGCTTGGACCAAGTCTCGCATTGACGATGAGGACCTGAAGGAAGAGATCCTCTCCACCTTCAGACCATGGGAAAATATGTCGCAGCATCTGCCATCGTGATCTATCTCGCTTGTCCTGAAGTCCAGGCACGCTACCAGCTTACAAAGACGATCTCGTTAGCCACTGCACAGCGCTGGATGAAACGGGTTGGTTATCGATGGGGAAAGGATCCCAAAGGCCAATACGTTGACGGTGCATGAGCGTGACGACGTTGTCTTCTATCGGCAGAAATTTTCATCCCAGAGTGGTACAAGATGACCCAACAACAAGGAAATGGTCCTCAGCCAACCCTGACGAGTGCGAGAATGGTCAGGAAAAGAGATGGAAGACGGACTGTTGTTTGGCATCACGATGAGTCCACGTTCTATGCCACGATCGCCGTAAGAGCCCATGATGGATTCCAAAGGGAGAAAGGCAGTACCGCAACAGAAAGGGGAAGGAGTGTCCCTGATGGTTGCTGATTTTGTGTCAGCCGACTATGGCTGGCTGCGTTCTCGTGATGGGCAAGAATCAGCAAGAGTGTTATTTAGGCTGGGAAGGAAGAGACGGTTACTTTACCAATGATGAGATCCTTTCCCAAGCCGAGAAAGCCATGGTCATCTTGGAGAAGGATTACGCTGATGAGGACCACATATTCATCTTCGACAATGCGACAACTCACCTAAAACGTGCAGATGATGCCTTATCAGCCCGCAACATGCCAAAATCATGCCGTACTTGGGGAGTTGAGAGAATTTTGAAAGATTTGGAGGGGAATGTTGTCTATGGTGCTGATGGGAAACCTGTGAAGGAGAAAGTTCGCATGAAACACGGCATGTTTCACAGATGGCTCCCCACAGGATTTTTATCACCCATCAGGTCATGAAAGTGCTGGTTTATTCAAGGGAATGACTGGAATCCTTGAAGAACGTGGTTTCAACACCACGGGACTGAAGGCTCAATGCAAAAACTTCAACTGTGTCGCTGGTGCCACCAATTGCTGTTGCCGACGGATCCTCTACAACCAACCTGATTTTGTTAATGTCAAGTCATTACTTGAAGAGGCATGCCACACGAGGGGTTTTCAAATATTATTCCTCCCGAAGTTCCACTGTGAACTCAATTTCATCGAGCAATGCTGGGGCTATGCAAAGCGACTCTACCGATGTTATCCCAACTCATCAAAAGAAACTGACCTCGAGCAAAATGTCATCCGTGCTCTTGATGCCGTTCCATTGCTAACAATGCGCAGGTACTAGTTAGACCTGCTTAGTTTCATCAGCAAAACTCAAAGTCCATTATGGCAATTATCTTACTTAAACAACATGGTAACTTCCATATGAAATTCCGGCAAGTTGTACAATGAGAAAAATGATATAAATGAGTGACAATACAGTGCATCAGGGCCTTGTCAAACCAATGAATTATGGTGCGGGCTACCTCGGAGGGTGAACGACAGCAAAAAAAAATGAGATCTCAGAAGTAAAAAAAAAATTGTTGAAAAATACTACTAGTCACAGCACTACTGTAATGTGTAGTCGCTGTGTGTTTTTCCTAATAGCATGAACTTCGTCAAATTTTCAAAATACGAGGTCATGTGACTAGCCACGTTAGTGTTCAAGCATTAACTTAGTAAGCATCGTTAAGCCAAATTAGACAACGCAAGTCTTTTTTTCGTATGCAGTTCCAGTCCATCCAACCCAGGCCTCAGTTACTTGCCTTGGAATCGTCATGGGAGATCGCACGGTACAAATCGCAGAACACCGGACGACCGCAGAGGAACACAACGCACTACCAGGTCCTGCGACCAAAAGAACGACGAGGCGGACGCCACTCCGTGACCCGATGCCTGCCGGGACGACCAACAGACGAGGACGAGAACTGGGGGGGATGCGAGGCCCTTGCTGCAGCTGCATGACGACCTACCTCCGAGCTCGAAGGGGCTCATTCCGAGATCGGCTGCTTCCTCCACAAGAGAATACAAGTTCATTTCATCCCTCGCCTCCACCCGCGCACGCGATCCCCAGAACAGACGACACCGCACCTTCCTCCCTCCGCACTCTGCATCCCGCTGCCCTTTTCCTTCTCTCTCCCAGCCTCCGCCTGCTTCGTGTCTCGCAGGAAACTGGACGATCCGCTCGAGAGCTCGATGTAAGAGCGTCTTTTTCGTGACGCGATGAACCCCGGATCAATTCATTGTGAAACTCGGGCTCGTCCTGGATGACAAGCAGGCAAGTCTCCCCGTCCATTCCTATTTACGCATATGCAAGGTAGTCCTCATACTGTACTACAGATCGAGGTAAAAACTGCTCAGCCCCATAGCCAACGCGACCAAGCCGTAACATGGTTGCAAACAACCGTGATCCTTACTTCAATGATCAAGACTCCCGCACGCCACCCTCAGCGGCCTCCGTACCCTTCAACGCACAACAAGCCGGCAACCCCGCCGCTTCCATGCTCTACCAGCACATGATGAACCAGATGTCCGCTATCTCAAACTCCGTTTTGGAGGCTTGGGCGGAGAGGAGCTGGCACTCGAGGGAGGCGTGGGTGATGTGGGAGGTGAACGCTTGTGCATGCTGTTGGCGCTTTGCGCTCAAGTGCTGTGGGTCTGTGTCGGGGGGTGGGATCCCAGCAAAGGAATATATGTTGATCCCGCGATGTGGATGTGGATCTGATTGTCACCCTTTGATGTACATTGACTTGCCATTATTCACGCAATTAAGACACCATCAGGCAAAAACCCTAAGGTAAGATACAAGGCCTGACAGTACTGCACAGCGGGTCACGAGCCAGGTCACAGTCTCAGCAGCTAAGTCCCCCCCCTGAAACAGTGTGTGAAGCCATTCCCAACAGTTCCCCACAGCAGCTACAGCAGCTCACCAGCTCCAGCAGCGGCTGACAGCCATCACGGCACCTGACAGCACTGCAGCATGCTGTACAGTACTCGACAGGCTCAATATGTTTCTAATTACATTCTGGTTCTGACTGGTTAGGACTGTGTGAAGGTCTAACATTTACTATATTCATGTTATCTAGCTACAAAAAACTATATAATATTCTAACACGCGGTGAGATAAGTACGGATTTGAGCCCGATGAACCTGATTTAGGTGGTCGGGCTGGTACTGAAGGCCGACCGGGGCGATTTTGAGGCGACGAGCTGACTTAACGCGACGGGCTGACTTTAACGCGACCGGCGACTTAACGCGACCGGGCTGGTTAACCGCACGGGCCTGATCCAGGGGGGGGGGGGGGGGGGGGGGTGAGCGACGGGGCTGATTTTTGAGTGACGTGACGTTTGAGGCCGAACGGCGCTGACTTTAGCGTGGCGGGGCTGATCCTGAGGCGATGGGGGCTGGTTTGAGGTGACGGGAGTGATTTAGGTGACGGAGCTGACTTTAACGCGACGGGTCTGACTTACGCGAACGGGGCAGACTTTAACCGACGGGGCTGACTTTAACCGTGACGGCTGGACTTTACGCGAGGGGCCTATGTACGCGACAAGGGGCGATTTAACGTGACGGGGGGCTGATCCTGAGGGACGGCGTGGATTTTGAGGGACGTGACTGTTTTTGAAGGCGACGCGCTGACTTAGCGCGACGGCTGATCCTAGGCGATGGGGCTGGTTTTGAGTGACGGGAGTGATTTTGAGGCGACGGGGGCGACCTGAAAGGCGATGGGGGCTGTGTTGAGGCCTCAGAGCTGACCTTTAGTGCGAGGGCTGATCCTGAGGTGATGGGGCTGGTTTTGAGCTGACCGGAGTGATTTTGAGGCGATGGGGCCGACTTTGAGGCGATGGGGCTGATCCCTGAGGCCCGATGGGCTGATCCTGAGGCGATGGCCCTGATCCTAGGCCAACGGGCTGACTGGAGCGACGGGCTGTTGTTGAGGGCGACGGGACTGTTTTGTGAGGACGGAAGCCTGAACTTACGGACGGCCATCCTGAGGCGATGGGGCCGTTTGAGGTGATGGAGTGATGTTGAGGCGACGGGGCTGATCCTGAGCCGACGGGCGATCCTGAGGCGACGGGGACTGTTTTTGAGGTGACGACTGACCTTAGCCACGCGGGGACGTTCCTGAGCATGGGGCTGGTTTTTGAGGTACGGGAGTGGGTGTTGAAGGCGTGGGCCGACTTTGAGGCGACGGGGCGATCGCTGAGGCGACAGGGCTGTTGTTGAGCGCAGATGCTGACCTAGTGATGGGGCTGATCCTGAGGTGATGGGGCCCTGGTTTTAGCTGACGGGAGTGATTGAGGTGATGGGGCCGACTTGAGGATGGGCTGACTTTGAGCGATGGGGGCTGACTTTGAGTATGGGGCTGACTTTGAGGCCCCGAGGCTGATCCAGGCAATGGGGCTGATTTGGTGACGGGAGTGATTTTGGGTGTCGGGTAGTTTTTGTGAGCGGCCGGGCCGATTTGAGGTGAGGGGGTAGCAAGGTCCGGTTGAGTGGCCGGGTGTTGACACCGTGAGGTGAAAGGGTAAGCGTGGTGGAACGTGTTGAAGTTGAATGGTCACCGTGACGTGACCTAAACACTGAAAATTTTGACAAGTCCAAGCCATTAGGATAATTATGCTAACACTTTTTATTACTAATAGTAAGTAGTACTACTGCTGCCTCTGTTACGACTGCGATTAGCACCAGACGTTCACTATCCAGTGACCTGCCATGGTGAGTGTTTTGCATACGCCTTGGTCGATGTGTTTCACCTTATCGCGCACTCTTAGCCACTCATCCATCCAACCTTCTACTACGGCTACGCAGTAACTGAACATTGGTTGCTCGAGCAAGCCGCCAAACATAACCTCCAGAACGAACGCACAGAGCTGGCCATCGTTTCTGTGGCCATGAGAATCAGGGGCTTAGCTGGGCTCTTGGGATACTCGCTGTTAAAGAGAGTAATGGCGCCGCCTGCTGGAGGCGGTCCTGATCAAGAATACTGGTGTTTTGCTCTCGCTACAAACAACCGCAGGGAGTGTCTTCCCCTCTTTCGTGGTAAAGGCATCCCACCTGTTTCAGAGGACAGCTACCAGCTGCTCAAGGAGATTCTGGGAAAGGACCACCCGCCTTGCTGGTATCCCTATGCGGGTTGAGTGGGCACGACTAGTGTATCATTTGTCCGTCACTGAAAAGTTGTTGTTTGTTTTCCATGTCATTCTATCTCCACGCACTCTCTGTTATTCAATCAATCTAATGCATAAGTTGTAAAACACTCGTGTTTTCTGAAAGGCGCAGTGGCCTACAACTTAACGGCGCGTGTCGTTCTACTTCCAACGTGGACGCGTCCTGAGATTGCAGCTCAGAATTCGAGGGAGCTCCAAACTTGAATCCGAAAGGCTGTGACCCTGCCCAAAACTCCTTTCCTGAGGTTCCACGACATGTGGACCACGTTGGTCAGAATGGCGTTCAAGCTTTCGAGGTACATCCAGGAGCGATGTTATGGATCGAGTGGCGCAACGACATCTCATTGTCAGTTCCCATGTATGTGGTGCTTTCCTCAAATGCAGCGTGTACTGTTTGCGCCCGAGCACAAGGTATACCCATGACAAGTTGACTTCCGAGTGGACCACGGAGAGGCGTGTGATATGCCGCTGATATGGTTACTACGCGGGGACGCCGGTGTTGGCTTGGATGGGGAGCACCTATGTACTCGCTTTACGAGGCGCATGCGGCATGATGTTTACGTGAAGACGATATTGGCTTGACAGAGGTCGGGGCCATATCTTGCGGTTCCACTCATTCGCCCCAAAACCCATCACCCACACCGGCAGAGCGTATCCCAAGCACGGACTCCCCATCTTCTTAGGGGCCATACACCCGGTACAGTAATGTCGCCTATAGCGGCACACCAGTAAACCGCATCTCGGTTGAGAACTTCGATGCTCTGTTCCGCGTACTATGCAGTGACTGGAGAGATGAGGCATGCGGGGCAAGTTCAATAACGTGGAGCGGTGAATTATCGTTTGGGAAGAGTGGCTGTTGGACTTTTGATGGTGTGGATGTCTTCATCTGAGAGAGTTAGACGTGAGCTGAGGAGCCGTTTTTGAAGGTATGCTCAACAGGGGGAAATTTCTGGGCGGCTCGAGACAACAATGCGAACCACTACCTCACAGGGAGTCAAGCGCCTGAGCATCCGGAAGTAGCCTCCAGCCCTCAGCCTTCAAGCTTCAAGCTTCGTCATTCATGATTTGTCACCTGTTTGCTGTTCGGAATGGTATCGACTGACCGACTGACCGACTGACCGACTGACCGTCCGGTTCCCCGGGTCGACTAATCTGGCGCCGTATATGTTGGTCGCTATGAACAGGGCCTTGACGTGAGTCTCTAGTCATCATCCATCCTTTTCTGCTTCTCATTTATATGCTCGGCCCCCACTCAACACGTTGGATTGACGACGCGACAACAATTTAGGTATCTTGGACCTGAGACGATATATGAGTATTGTGGCTCGCTGCGATCCATCATGAAAGGCAGATGGATAATGGGCATTATACGAATTTTGCGCGGCTGAGGGCTCTAGGATGAGGCAAGTGTTCCCTGAGTGTTTCTGTCCTCGTGTGCCAGTTATGACCAATGACTCGATCGTGGGGGTATCACTTCGACGACAAGCAAGCGTGGTTCCCCTACCTTACCGGAAGAGAGCTTACAAGAGAAAATTGACATTGTCCTGCCTCATAATCTGAAAGTGCTCGTACGACTCCAGACGTCCTTCGTCCTTGAAAGCTGAAGATACGGCATTAGCTGTGAAAGTGGGACAATATAGGGCATATTGACCACCGTTCGGAGAAGGCTGTGAGGGGTTAACGTACACCTGCCAGTGGAGTCTGGACGGTGCACTTCAGTCTAAGGCGCGCGAGGCATGCCCACGTATACTGCGCTTCTTGATGTTGTAGGATGACTAATGATTGGTATATAGACTTTGTACACCGCAGCCAGATGAAAGTCAGATAGGCTAGAGGTCTCAAACGCAAAATAGACACGGGATTTGCCGACAAGAGTAACCTCACGCCACATCCTTGGGCCGCCGCGGTAGCCCAGGCACCCGGCCCCAATCCCGAGCTGCATGGCAGAGCGTTTATGTGTGCAGACTCTACGTGCTCTCGATCCGGAGGTCGCTAAACACGCACCTCTTGTCCTCCCTCCTGATGCCTAATCACCGACACCCTCTACATGGAGTTCGCGGCGGTTGTCGGCGGTTGGGAAGATAGATGAACGTGTGGACGTATTGGACATGAAACACGTGAAGCTAGAGAAGTATTCTCTGGATAGACCTGAGAACTTGATGGGAGCACTATGCTGGACGAACCACCAAGTCATCTCCGTCAGATCGATTCCGTGAAGGGAAAGACTGTGGAGCATGGGCTAATGGATTTGTTGTGCTCAAGTTCAAACAATGTTGTCTTGTACAAGAGGCACCTCACGTGAGTTTCGACGGATAAACATACTGGAAGCTACTACTCCCATAATCCATTAGCGTACGATCGGGACAGATGTCACCGTGTCATAATCAGTACTGAAAAGCAGGGCGGGGTATAAATTGAAAATACAGATCTCAGTGGATCTTCTGACCTGCCAGTGGTCCCACCTGACAAATCGAGTGTGTGCACCAGCTTGCTCGCTTTCCACGCCTTCGCTCAGAGACTCCCTATATAAACTCTCAGATTCTCATTCTTCACACTTTGCAGTCCTCCTTTGCTCTTCATCATGCCTAGCGTATTCACTCACGAGTTCAACACCCCTGCTTACAAGGGCAAGGTCTCCTTCGACACAGGTCTCTTCATCAATGGTCAGTTCGTCGACGGCTCAGATGGCACCACTATCGAGTAAGATCTGACTATCTTATCATTTCATCTATTCACCTCATCCACATTGCAGTGTGATCAACCCGAGTATGTCTTAGCCCCCACAGCCATCGGCTAACCATATGATACGTATTCATATCGCTAACGATCATCATCAGCTAACGGAAAAGTCACCACCTCCGTCTCCGAGGCCACCTCAAAAGATGTCGACACCGCCGTCGATGCTGCCCAGAGAGCCTTCGAAACCGTCTGGGGCTTGAACACCCCTGGCGCTCAACGCAGTATCCTCCTTGGCAAGCTTGCCGTCTTGATGGAGGCCCACGCCGATGAGCTCGCTGCTATCGAGGCTCTCGATAACGGTGCGTTGCGCACATCGTATGACGTGTTAGGTTCATTCGAGGCACTCAACTTTGGCTTTAGGAAAGACCTTCAGCTGGGCTAGAAATGCTGATGTCGCTGCTTCGATCGACTGCATCCGATACTACGCTGGTTGGGCAGACAAGCTTACTGGTCAGGTTCAGGAGGTACGATTACAATGGACATACTGTCGAAACAATGCGCCTCCTCACGATGAAGCTCCTCTAGACCTCCGAAGCCAAGCTCACCTACTCACGCCATGAGCCCATCGGAGTCGTCGGCCAGATCATTCCCTGGAACTTCCCTCGTGCGTCCGCTGAGCGCCCACGACAAAGCAGATCCCACTGACATTCCTTCCCCTCTAGTCCTCATGTTTTCCTGGAAAATCGGCCCCGCTCTCGCAACCGGTAACACTATCGTCCTCAAGCCTTCCGAATTCACGCCCCTGAACGCCATCCGGATGGCCCACCTTATCCAGGAAGCCGGTTTCCCACCTGGTGTTGTCAACATCCTCACCGGATATGGCAACACCGTTGGCAATGCCATCTCACATCACATGAAGATCGAAAAGGTCGCCTTCACGGGCTCGACACTCGTCGGTCGTAAGGTGATGGAAGCAGCTGCAAAGAGCAACTTGAAGAACGTGACGCTGGAGTTGGGTGGAAAGAGCCCGAATATCATCTTCGATGATGCCGATTTGGAGCAGGCCGTTAACTGGGCTGCGTTTGGTATTTTGTGCGTATCTTCGATCCCGTCTACGGTATTGTGGAGATGGGCTGACGTGACGGTGCACAGCTGGAACCACGGTCAGACGTGCTGTGCTGGATCGCGTATCTTCGTCCAGGAGGGTATCTACGACGAGTTCCTCCAGCGCTTCACTGCAAAAGCTAGGTCACTTAAGGTCGGCGACCCGTTCGACCCTGAGTCCTTCCAAGGCCCCCAAGTCTCCCAGATCCAATTCGACGTAAGTTGGCTCCACATCCCTCACTACATGTCCCTTACCTGTTGGATCACAGCGCATCATGGGCTACATCGAGTCCGGTAAAGAGCAAGGTGCAAAAGTCGAAGTTGGCGGCGAGCGTCAAGGCAACGAGGGCTACTTCATCAGACCGACGATCTTCACCAACACGTCGCCCGACATGAAGATCGTGCGAGAAGAAATATTCGGTCCCGTCGGTGTGGTTATCAAGTTCAGTGACGAAGAAGACGTGATCAGACAAGCGAACGACACGGCGTACGGACTGGCAGCGGCTGTGTTCACGCAGAACCTGAACAGGGCGATCAAGACGGCGCACAGGCTGAAGGCGGGGACGGCGTGGGTGAACTGTGTGAACCAGCTCAATACGGGCGTGCCGTTTGGTGGGTTCAAGCAGAGCGGGATTGGGCGGGAGTTGGGTAACTATGCGTTGAACAAGTGAGTCTTTCTTTTCGTGTGCCTCGCCGCTGGTTTGGGTGGTTGCTGATGTATTTGGGGATACTTAGCTACACGAACGTCAAGGCTGTGCACATCAACCTTGACATTAAGATGTGAGGGGACCGTCGTCGTCGCTGTCGTTCTTGCTGCTCTTGCTGTTCGTTGGCATCAGACGTTTCGAGAACGAGGGCCAATAAAAAAAAATGGCCCGAAGTCAATCAAACGAAGAAATGTATTATCATCTACATCTGTCACACCCACGATCTATGACTGAGAATCTGTATGACTTTCGTGCATGTACCATAGCAAACGACTTGTCCAAACGCGCAATGTGTTTTCGACATACGAACACCGTGTGGTTGAATGATTCAAGCAGTCTCACCAAACGAGGATGAAGTTACATCGAGATAACATCGGCAATTTGGAGGAATGTGACGGGCCTCGGGAACACTGATTCCAGACGTTCACATCAGCGCAGGCGGGGCTGACACCTGTGAAAGCCGCACTGCTGGCACACCTGAATGGACCTCCAAACCAGCTGTCCGTGAGCGATCGCATCGACTGACTGAACTATATGTATAAACCACTGTATCCTACGGAGGCAGCCCCCTGGATTCTCTCGTCTTCTCTCGCCTTCTCAGTATCCTGATAGCCACGTCCGTGACATGTCTGTCCCCAGCCTGGTACCCAAATCGCTCTACCAGTCGCTTCTCAACCTCCCGTGCATGCACCGTGTCATCGACATGAATGAATTTCTGCATAACACTCGTATGCGCGCGCAGGAGGTTGTCCGAGAGACGACGGGTTGCTACCTGCCGATGGCTTTCCTGCCCACCATATGCATCTGCGCCGCTTTTCTTCAAGTCCTTCAACTCTATCTCCTCCACCCGATCGAGGATGCGAAGCGCAAGGACCGGGTCAAAGTGTGCGTACGCCCCAGCAATGATGTCCCACTGCGCCATGTCTGGCTTCATCCCCAGACCTTCCATATCCGACACTACTTCCAACAATTTCGACGGACTACGCTTCGCGAACACTGAAAGGAAGGGGGTGAAAAGACGGGCAGCGTTAATATCCTGGTCTGTGGGGATGTGTTGTTCTCGAGCCTCTGCTGTTTGCTCCCTCCAATGCTTCGCGTGCATCAGGAGGATACTATACAACTCGTCCGCCTCCGTCTCCGTGGATAAGAACAGAGCGCTCTCCCAAACGATGGCCGTGATGATCTCGTTCACCTGAAACTTCTCCTCTGCCGAACGAGGAGGCACCACCAACAGATCCACGTCTTTCTGGCTTGCTTGTTGGACATGCCCTCTGATGAGCGACGTCACGAGTGTGTTTTGGGTGCCGACGAGGCGGAAGTACTGGACAAAGACGAGGAGGACCTGCATATGCTGGTTGCGCCGGTGGTGGAACAGTATCTCGGCGAACGCCCAGCTGATGGTCGACTTGCGGGAGTGCCAGTGGCGATGGAAGAGGGAGCGGAGGAGGATGAGGGTGCGGGTGCGCCTGCGCGGGTTGGTGGCGCTGAGGCTCGAGTTGAACAGTTGGTAGGACCTTATCACATCGCAGATGTCGGACGGGCGGGGCATGAGGGGAGATCTGAGGGCAGTGCGTAGGGCGCGGACCTTCGCTGCAAGGAGTCTGTTGCTCTCGAGTATGACTCCTCTGGTGGAGTTCCTGTCGAGCGTGAGGCGGGGCTTGACCGGCTTAGACGACGAGGTTGGCGGAGGTGCCTTGGGGCCGACGGCGAGGTGGCTACTGGCGCGGGCTTGGAGCCATGGTCGCGAAGGGAGGATGTCAAGACAGATTCCAGCGCGGACTGGGAGTAGCGAGGGGGTGTGTCCCACTAGCCATGTCGCCATCAAAGATTGGCTGCTTCGTTGAGGTTGAATGCAGTGCCTAGAAATTTGTGAAAAGCAAGATTCAAAACTTACATCTAACACGGACGACACCAGTGACTGAGCAAGACCAGAGCAAGACTAAGTTTGCCAGTAGTAGTACTAAACACAATGGTAGTGAGTACTGGTGTGAAAATACTGAAAGAGCAATTGTTCAATTTGTCTCCCGTATGTGCTTACTAATTACCTTGCTTGCAAGGTAATTAATCTCGACCGACTGAATTATATGTATAAACCACTGTATCCTACGGAGGCAGCCCCCTGAATTCTCTCGTCTTCTCTCGCCTTCTCAGTATCCTGATAGCCACGTCCGTGACATGTCTGTCCCCAGCCTGGTACCCAAATCGCTCTACCAGTCGCTTCTCAACCTCCCGTGCATGCACCGTGTCCTCGACATCAATGAATTTCTGCATAACACTCGTATGCGTGCGCAGGAGGTTGTCCGAGGGACGACGGGTTGCTACCTGCCGATGACTTTCGTGCCCACCATATGCATCTGCGCCGCTTTTCTTCAAGTCCTTCAACTCTATCTCCTCCACCCGATCGAGGATGCGAAGCGCAAGGACCGGGTCAAAGTGTGCGTACGCCCCAGCAATGATGCCCCACTGCGCCATTTCTAGCTTCATCCCCAGACCTTCCATATCCGACAATACCTCCAACAATTTCGACGGACTACGCTTCGCGAACACCGAAAGGAAGGGGGTGAAACGGGCAGCGTTAATATCCTGGTCTGTGGGGCTGTGTTGTTCTCGAGCCTCTGCTGTTCGCTTCATCCTAGGCTTCGCGTGCATCAGGAGGATACTATACAACTCGTCCACCTCCGTCTCCGTAGATAAGAACAGAGCGCTCTCCCAAACGATGGCCGTGATGGTCCCCTTCGCCTGAAATTTCTCCTCTGCCGAACGAGGAGGCACCACCAAGAGCTCCACGTCTTTCTGGCTTGCTTGTTGGACATGCCCTCTGATGAGCGACGTCACGAGTGCGTGTTGGGTGCCGACGAGGCGGAAGTATTGGATAAAGACGAGGAGGACTTGCATATGTTGATTGCGCCGGTGGTGGTACAACATCTCGGCGAACGCCCAGCTGGCGGTCGACTTGCGGGAGTGCCAGTGGCGATGGAAGAGCGAGCGGAGGAGGACGAGGGTGCGGGTGCGCCTACGGGGGTTGGTGGCGCTGAGGCTCGAGTTGAACACTTGGTAGGAGGTTATCACATCGCAGATGTCGGACGGGCTGGGCACGGTGGGGGATCTGAGGGCAGTGCGTAGGGCGCGGACCTTCGCTGCAAGGATTCTGTTGCTCTCGGGTATGACTCTTTTGGCGGCGTTCCTGTCGAGCGTGAGGCGGGGCTTGACCGGCTTAGACGACGAGGTTGGCGGAGGTGCCTTGGGGCCGACGGTGAGGCGGCTACTGGCGCGGGCTTGGAGCCATGGTCGCGAAGGGAGGATGCCAAGACGGATTCCGGCGAGGACTGGGAGTAGCGAGGGAGTGTGTCCCACTAGCCATGTCGCCATCAAAGATTGGCTGCTTCGTTGAGGTTGAATGCAGTGCCTAGAAATTTTGTGAAACGCAAGATCCAAAACTTACATCTAACACGGACGACACCAGTGACTGAGCAAGACCAAGAGCAAGAGTAGGTTTGCCAGTAGTAGTACTATACAATGGTAGTAAGTACTGGTGTGAATACTGAAAGAGCAATTGTTCAATTTGTCTCCCGTGTGTGCTTACTAATACTAGTACTGTAACGTTATCGAGTAAAAACCGCATGCAGGATGTGTATCGCTTTATTGGGAACATGCAAGTTCAACGCATAGACAACAAAGACACGTCCAAGCGTGGCCTACGGTCCGTCATCGATGCACGAAGCCGGGGGAATACATGGTGGCTTAGGCGACACGGTAAGCGTCGTGTAACATACAGATCGTCTCCAATGGTCCTGTTCCGCTCATTTCGCAAAGTGTGGTAGGAATGCTGTCGGTAAGTATTCTGTGCCAATACGAGCCCTTGTTTCTCCGGGGAACTCTTCTCAATACCAGACAACAGTATCGCTCCCTCTCGTAAAGCTTACCCTCACGGTCGTCTATCATCTCGTAGTTCACAATGCCCAGCGCCCAGTCACCTTCTAAAAGAGGTGTATAGTATGGTCCAGTGACGATTTCGATAGTTTGAAGAGCCATGAGGGCCGTAGACTTCAGCGCGTAGGAACGGATGCGACCGTTAGAGGATCGGGTGGGGACATGGGAAACTGGCACGAGGAGCACTTTGACCTCCACACCGAGCTTGGTGATGGTATACACAGGATCGGCTTTGGGTTTCAAGGAGAGGGTGAGGGCAGTCCTGGGGTCTATTTTTGCATAGGACGCTGGCGACGATGGTAAAGCGTCAGAGAAATCTGAAGCAACGCCAGCCCATGCAAAGAACCCTGGTCCTTCACACTTCTGCACAATCGCTTCCATCAGCCTATAAAATGACCGTTGTCCTTCACCATAAGCAATTGGTATGCTGACGTTGAAGAGCCCAAGCAGAGAGTATGCGGTGTCTTCGACTCTGGTGGTCCTCCGGTTGGCTGCCCACTTCATCTTCTCAGCTACGCGGTTGCAATCCGCGTGGTAACCCTTTATGTCGGGTTCAGGAATGTCTGTGGCTTTGCTGACAGCTCGCAGCATGAAGTCGCTACATTTGTCGTTGAGAAGTTGGGGTGACGGGGAGGAATGGGGAGATTGGTTATGTTCTCCGTCAGGATGTCCGTGACGGTCGTATCCTTCCTCTGCTGCAGGACAGAGTGGTCTCCAATCCTTCCCATAAAACCTCATCGTCTTCGGTGCCAGAAGTTCCTGCAATGTCCATCCTCTCTTGAACCATGGCTCATGTTTGAAATCTCCGACAGAAGACGAGTTCGCCAGATGCGCGATGCATACACGTGACCCGCGATACCATCGAAACATGGATCGAATTGCCTCATCTAGCTCTGCGCTGCTCTCCTTGTTGATACAACACGTGTCGGACCAGACATACGCACACCCGTAATCGTCCCTAGCCTTCTCGCAGAAGTTGAATAACTTCGTGTACCCCGGTCCAACTGGGGACGTTTCGCCAAAATTCGGACGTGACATATCATCGAAACGTTGGCTCACGAACGTCCCACCAGTGCGAGAGGATAGCGATAATTCAGGCTGCTCATAGACGGACTTGATGTACGTCTATCAATGATGTTAGCACAATTCCGAGAGACAGGGGAAATTTATTGTACCAGTGCACCAGTTTCTCACATGCACCTCAAGACTGATGTCTGGATCTTGTTGGAATTCCTGAGTCACCCGTTCTCAGCCCGTCGTCGAGTTCTGCATCTGAGATCAGCGGCTAGATTGGACTGATTGCTTTCCCATATCTCGTCCCGTGTGACAACTTTCATATCACTGATACGAAGAAGATGGGTAGGAAGGTCGTTGAACACGACGTCGCTAAAGCAGTCGAGAAGCTGTCCTGCGCAAAAAGGGTACGCTGAGGTCAGTCAACCAAAGCCTTCCCTGATGTATAAGGTCGTCAGGAGTTTGGGGTGGTAATTGTGGTGAAGCTGGGGTTACGACATTCGTGCCCATCTGTTCCCCGACGCTCATGTGCCAGGAGGCGAACTGAAGTTGCTCTGCGGAACGTTTGGATGCGTGCTAACACCTGGCATTGTTGAGAGACTGTGGTTGTGGGGGTCGGCGCCAATCTGGAGGAACACTTTCCCGGGGGGACTCGCGCTCTGTCACCCCTGGCACAGTTGCTCTCGAGTACGGTTGACGATGATTTTGTTGGGGCTGGGTGTGGCTTTGCATTGTTAGCGATGGTGGAGATGGAGGAAGAAGTGGGAGGGTGGTAGTGGTGACAGTGGTGAGAACGAACTAAGGGATGGTGTGATTGATCGTATAAGCAGTTGTAGAGCGCTTGTAATGCCACAGGATGTACGCCACTGGCGCCCACTCGCACATTCTTGGATACCTTAGAGCAGGGCCAGTCGAGGGACAGCAAGTAGGCACAGGAGGGTCCGTCGGATCATGGTGTGATAGTTGAATATGTTTCACAAACGTCGCAGTCAAGCATAAATATTTACATGTGCATGCGCGCAGTACGCGAGATTCGTATACCACGACGATGACCGCGCTGACAACCGTGGGGAGCTGTCGGATAGGAGTTTATTGCTCAAAGGCGTAGTGGAAACATCAACAATGGGGTCAGGCCGCAACACGAATCTGAGCGCATTGAATGCTCCTCAGAAGTGTTTCCAATGTTATGCACTGGCGTAACCTGAAAATTCAGTCGGACACAGTGGAGAAAGGGCTGACGTTGGCTATGATTATTCGTATACGAGATGAGTTCACTTACGTTAATTGAATGGGAGCTGGAAAGGGCTAGCGGAAGGATAGTGGGTGTGCTCCTCATCGGGAGAAGGATCGAGGAGACTGTGTCTGTTGTGATGTGACTACAGACCATCTTTCCGGAGCTCCCAATCTCCACCGAGTTAAAGCTGTCCTTTTGCTAAAGTGACGTCCCTGGTGAAAGCCAACGTCTGAGCCATCCCACGACAGGGAAGGAGCTACTTTCATGCTCTAGGCCGTTGACCAAAGAATCGGACCGTGGATAGAGTCGCGGATGGCGTCGTATCGACACCCAATGGCTGCTCCTGACTCTGGTTTTTCTCGCTGCCCTTTGCTGCGACTTATTACATCCTCGGTGAGAGTGGTACAAGACCCATCATTTGTGCGGAGCGAGGGAGGACGTATAGGAGTTCCTTGAATTCGGGTAGCTTAAGCTTGGCACCGTATTTAACAGGGTTCTTTCATGAGTTGGTCGTATTCCTGTTGGTCCACCGGTTGTGGTTAGCACGTCTGAGGAGGAAGGAAACACGCACCTCGTCAAAATTGATCACATCCAGTTTCTCTCCAGTAGCCCATGGAACAGCCCTCCCTTCTCATTCAGAAACACGATTTTCATAGGTTCCACCTCCTTCGCCAATTCGCCTGCGGCAACATCCGCATTGAGGTTCAGAACTTGTCCGTCGTTGCTGTCTGCGAGGCTGCATAGGATGGGAAAGGCACCCGCGCGGATGGAACCCTCAAGAAGACGCTTGTCGACTCGAGTGATCTTACCGACGAGTCTGTATTTGGAGGGATCGCGAGGGGTGGAGGTAAATACACCCGAGGTGATATGACGGGCGCGCGTGCCGAGTTTTTCGATGGCGCCCACTAGTTTGAGGTCTTCTTCAGGGAAGACACGGCGGACGACGTGAAGGATTTTGGCGTCTACATTCGCGTTTGGGTTGGGTGAGCAAGGCCAAGTGGACAGGGATTTGATCGACCAGGAGGTAAGACGAACACCGAATTAGATGCAGTTCCCCAAGGCTGCGAAAAGAACTGGAAACGCACCTGCCAGTGTAACCCTGATACCATCGATGTATTCAAACATGAAACTGTCATATCACTGAGAACTTCATGCAAGGTAATGAAAGGGTTACATCGAGATTCCTTGATGCTTCGAGAAGACCAGGATGCCAGGGAAAGACGAGCTGGAAATAGTCGGTCGAGGCTGATCGAGATCCATTACTTACCCACAATAAGCCTGCTGCTTCGGAGTAATTTTGACAGGATAACAATACCAAGCGTTCCTATTTTCTCCGCATGAGACTTTGTTTTGCTGAGTGGAACAACGATGGAGGAAGTCCATAAGATGGATGTGTCCCGTTTCCAGAAGGCATACGTGAATAGCGCCGGTACGTTGGAGGCTTAGTTGGAGCAGTGTGTGGACGACTGGAGATCTTAACGCGCACGAATTGTTAATGGTTCAAACCAAAACTGCAAGTACAGTAGTAAGTAGTACAGTACAATATCTCATAATGGATGATGTCCGTCCCCACCCCATGGCATCCACTACGAGGTTATATCCATGACAATATTGTCACGTTATGTGACATCATGTGACGCTGTGCAATGTGCAGTGGGCGACAATGTCACGCTAGCCTGGGGGGTGCACAACATGTAAAAGTGTACAATGAGTCAGGCCACACTATAAATGAAGAAGAATCTATGGATGTGAATTAGTGGTGATGAGGCAAATTAGGAAAGGACAAGTTTTCTCAATAGCATACTTCAGTAGTAAGAACAGACACTAGCATGGTTTTTACGCTACATGACAAGATGTAACAACGTGAGGGACCCACAATGACAAGACGACTGCGACAATGTGAGGGGCCCACAAGAGTGGGCACCCATCAACGACGACAAGACGACTGCAACAATGTGAGGGGCCCACAAGAGTGGGCACCCATCAACGATGACAAGACGACTGCAACAACATGAGGGGCCCACAAGAGTGGGCACCCATCAATGACGACAAGACGACTGCGACAACATGAGGGGCCCACAAGAGTGGGCACCCATCAACGATGACTGCAACGACTACAACAACGTGAGGGACCCACAAGAGTGGGCACCCATCGACGATGACAAGACGAGTGCGACAATCACGTGAGCCATGAAAACAGTCTCATTTATGACCCAGCAAGGTAATGGCTGGTGGCCCTGGAACCCCCCAATCATGCTAATATGATAGTGGATAACCCCCCAAATCAGCATCCATTATCTAATATGATGTTTTATGAATAATTTGGCAGGGACGGATGTGGTTCCCAGGTCTGGGCATCCATTATCAGGTCTTATCCGTTATGATGCTATCTACTATGAGATATTGTACTGTAGCAGCAAGCACTGCGGAAGGAGGGTTATCTTCCCACGAATTACTTGATGACTAGTAACAAATTAGAATTATCAGAACACAACTCCTGTAACCTGCCACATTATATGGCCAGTATGGAATACATCAAGGTCTCCCATCCATTCCCTTTTGTTCTTCATGTCGCACTGGCAAGGTATGCCGTCCATGGCACGCATCCCGAGGACAAGTCGCACTGACTTTCCTACCTGGCACACTGCCCGGAAACACTGGCGTTCAGGAACCCAGTCAACGCATTCACCACAGAGTAAGTAAAAACACACCACCCTCTGCATGCGAGTCGCCCTGACACACAGAGGAAGGCTCTGGACAGAATACGGCCTCGTATTCGACAATGTCTCCGCAGGCGAGTACGGCGATATCCGCGCTGTCGTTCTGTCCTCCGCGCTTCCGAAGGTCTTTTCCGCTGGGATTGACTGTGCGTAAAGTTCACGTGGTGTATCGTGCATCCGCAACTTACGTTTCTCCAGTCCAAGGCCTCGATTTAAGCGCCTTCGCTGCCGCCTGACTCGGCCCGGGAAGCATTCGCCCTCCGCACACATATCCTCAAATTCCAGCATGCCATCTCCGCTCCTGAACGCTGTCCCGTCCCCGTGATCGTAGCTGTCCACGGATCGTGTACGGTCTCGCCATGGACATGATCGCCGCTTGCGACGTGCGGTATGCAGCAGGGAATGCCACGTTTGCTATCAAGGTGCGTCGTTATCCTCGTCGCTGTCGTGTATGTGGGCCCATGTGTGTGATGCTTGCTGGCAGGAAGTAGACGTCGGTCTCGCAGCCGACGTCGGACACTCGCGCGTCTGCCAAAGATCACCGGGTAACCAGTCTCTCGCGCGTGAGCTGGCGTACACCGCGCGCAGGTTCTCCAGCTGTAGAAGCGGAGAAACTCGGGCTTGTGTCGCGGGTCGTCGAGGGACCTCCAGGACGCGATAGGGAAGCTGTTGTCGACGCCGCGCTCGACCTTGCCAAAGACATTGCGTCGAAGAGTCCGGTCGCGGTGAGGGGCACGAAGCAGCTGTTGCTACATTCGAGGGATCATAAGTATGTTCCTGCTTCTGTCCCCTCCGTTCGTGACGGGGCTAACAAAATTGCAAAATCCGTTGTATCTTCCAGCGTTCCCCGAAAACCTCGAATATACAGCAACCTGGAACTCTGCGATGCTCCAAACATCCGTGAGTCCCGTCGTTCATCTGGCGAACAATATCGCGTCCTCATATCTTCAAACCCTCCGCTGTACGGCCAGGATATAGCGCAAGCTATCCGAGCAGCCCAATCGAAAGTCTCGCGAGGAGTCTAGTGTTTGCACCTGTGCTACCCATCTCCACTAAGCCGAAGCTCTAGTCTTTTCGACGCCATCTATCTTCGCTGCATGTATCTGCGCTGAACTGATTTGCATACCGGATAGTTCGGATTTTGCTTAGGTGCAATTGAAACTGCCGAGCAGTTTAGTCAGGTTTGCGTCCTTTGTTTCCCCTTGTGTATGTATTTTATTAGATCCAGCTCTCCGTCCGACTTGTCATGTCGGCATTATTGCTCTGCTTAGAAGGTGGGTTTGGCCTTTGGCCTCCTATCAATATGTTTGACCCCATCAATAGAATCAATGGAACACTCGAAAAAGACGGCCTGAAAACAGGCGCAGAGAATGCCGAGCAGCGGAAATCCTATCGGCTTGGCTAAGAGTCGACCCTATTGGATCTCTGAAAGGTTGATTTTCAGCTCAAGACGTTATTTATGCATTGGGGATCGATCCGTCCTTTGGGCGATCCTCACCGAGGATCGCTTGTCAGAAGCATTTCATTGGCGAAGCCCAACTTTCTCGGCATCGTGCCTGGCAAGTGCGAAGATGACCGCAACGTAAGGTAAAACGTAGCTGCCTGCATTGTTAGTCCTAAGTATGTACCATGCAAAGTTGATGCAAAGTGATGCTTGCAGTCTGGTGCATCCAACACAGCACAGAAATGGTGCGAATCAGGAGGACGGAAGTTCGGAACTGCGCTGCTGCTGGGCCAATATTCAATTCTGACGAGTGGCGAAGAACATGGGGATATTGGACATTCGTGAATGTATCTCCCCCAAGACACAGCATGATCGTGGAATGTGATGAGCAGCGTCGTGTCAAATACAATAACTCTGGGGGAAATCGAATGCTGGAAGAAACGCATACTCGATTTCTCTCGTACGAGTGTGATCTGTGATAGGCACCGCCACCTGTACGAAATGGTTCTCTTGAAAATCCTTTTAGGGTCACACATACAGTATCCCACTTCCTTCCTGCGTGCGTACTTGGATCTTGCGTTTCACACCCTTGTAGGCACTGCATTCAACTTCAACAAAGCTGCCAGTCTTTGATGGTGACATGGTTCTAGTGGGACATACTCCCGGGCTACTCCCGGTCTGCGCCAGAATCCGTCTGAACATCCTCCCTTCGCGACGGTGGCTCCATGCCAGTAGCCGCGTCCACAACTCCCTCCACACGGCGTCGATAGTCTCTGTCGAGACCGAAACTGTACCCCGGATTCGCAGCATATACCCCTCGTCATCTCTGTCGGTCAACTCGAACGCCTCCCCCAATAGTAATGCCAGTAGAAGAGATTCCGCAGCTACTATCACGGTGCTTGCAGCTAGGCTCCGCTCCCTTCGCAATGCCATGAGATCCCCCTACCTGCCGGGCCGTCTTCCATACGCAGCTTTATAACCCCCTACCAACGCTTAAAACCCAGCGACAGTCCCACCAACCCCGTTAAGCGTACCCGCGCCGTTACCCTGCTTCGCTCCCTCGCCTACCGCTACTCCACCAGGTCGGCTTCCGTGTGGGCGCTCACCAGAGATGCTGTACCACCGCCAGCGCGGAGAACATATTCATGTTCTCCTCGTCTTCGTTCAACACTTCCACCTCATCGACGATCCCACAGAAGGCGGTGGAGTCGCTTGTCGGAAGGCCCGCGGGGCCAACAGGCAAGACTGGAAAACGTAAGGAAGATGGTGCTGCCTCCTTATCCGATAAGCCAGAAACTTCAGCCGACGTCGCGTCAGACGGTCATCGTTTGGGAGAGTGTTCTGTTGTTATCCACGGAGACAGAAAGGAGACGAGTTGTATAATCTGTTGCTGACGCTCGTGAAAAAGAGCAGGGGGGAAGAAGGAGGGGCTCGACGGTTGCGAAACTGCGCAAGCTTGCAGTATGGCGTTGCCCATTTCTCGCCCTTTCTTTTGCTGTTCGCGAAGTGTAGTCTGTCCAAAATGTGGGGGTATTGGAGGATATGGTCGATCTGGGCATTGAACTAGAAACGGTTCAATGGGGCATCGTTGCGGGGGCGTACGCACACGTTGACCCCGTCCGTGCGCTGAGCGCTCTCGATCAGGTGAAAGATAGAACACAAGAACAACCGTGGCGCGGACGATGGGCGGAAGAACCATCAGCAGAACGCAACCCGTCACCCCGCTGAGACGCTTCTGGCCACGTATACGGGTGTTATGAAGAAATTGATTGATGCTAGCCAGTTGGAACATGCACGGCAGGTTGAAAAGCGACTGGTAAAGCGGTTTGGTTATCGGACTGGGGACAGAAAAGCCACAGATGCGGCTATCAGGTTGTTGAGACGGCGAGAGAGGAAAGAACTGTTTCTGTAGCCATATAGTGGTTTGCGCTTTTAGGTCTGTCGCATTGTCTTTGGGCAGTGCTTACAACCCTTGCACAGTCCTTTGGATGCTCGATTTCTCCCAGTAACGGACATTGTATTTGATATGATGCTGGTCATCGTACTCTATCACCCTCCATGTGTTTCTCACCCTACGTTATCTCCGTCGATCACACCATCATCAGTTTGTACAGTACACGACTAAAGAACTCTTTGCGTTGAGATGGACGTAACGTACGCATTGTATTGTTTAGTCCGAGTCGTGTACTGATCTTTGCATCTGCCACAGACATGGCGTGAATCACAGGGATGGAGTCACTTCGTTGCTCGGACACCGACTCTAACTAGAGGTGAGGAACACAGAAATACTGGATACTCACAAATGTGCTCCCTCTCGAGAAGGAGTATATTCGTAGAGTCGGATGAGTCGTGTCATATCAAATGCACTGATTGTTGCTTCAGCAGTCGAATGCAAGAAGAACCGTACCAGCACTGCGCCCGAGGCAGAGAGTATGTTGTAACAAGCAATTTCGGAGACGGAGATAATGCTTGGCGTCCGATCGGCGACTGAGGGACACGTACTAAGTCATTGAGAAATTACAGGCCAGTGCTTGCGCTCACCCTTCTGACCTGCACCCGGAACGTATTATTGACGGAAGCCATTGGAATATTTCTCCGGACCGATCCAGAATAGGGATGAAGTGGAAGGATGGTTTCGTCTGTCGGTGGGGTCTCATAGAGTGCGATGTATGATGAAAAGAGTGTGATGAGCAATCGCCGTATGTATTCTGAGGGTAACATACGCGAAGAGATGTGCGTAAGGGATAGGCACGGAGATGTTCTGGAGGGACTTGAGCGCCATGGGAGAGTAGGCCTGCCAGTGAAGTAATCCTGGAGGGGTAGAATGGGCTGACGCGCCTGTGGATTGGGTGCTACTGTAGTAATGTCATTTGGTATTGGTTGAGTATGATTAACCGAGAAACCTCGTTTGTCTTACAAAGTTACAGACCCGAGACAGAGTAGATAGATCGAAAGATCTATGACAGCATGCACTGAAACCTTTAGAATTGGGCTGTAAGACTGGAACACCTCGAGTACGACGAGTACCAGTCACGTTCATGACAAATGAGAACAGAGGAGGCTAAGGGAATCATGGGCAGAGAATCTGTGCTGACCTGCCGATGGTGAAATTAAAAGTTTCCCGATGCGACGCCCTGTCGACATCGAGCAGAGCGAAAACAGAGAGCGCGATGCCTTGCATTGACTGTGTTGGACGGGTTGAGTTACTCTGGTATCCGAGTCCACGCATGACTTCGCGTTTCCTAGACGCATGTATGCGGAATCGTGACACACCCAAGTTACACGAAACCAATAGGAGGCAGACCTGCTGAGATTACCCGCAGCATCTCGTTATAGCCTGTGTGAGCCTGATAGGCACTTATTACCAGTCATCACTGCACCGTGACTCTCCGTTGTACAATAACATAGTTCAGGTAGAGTCTATCTGGATTCCGAGAGATGGTCGATTTAACCTACTGTGGGAACGTTCACCTTCCTTTTCCGGAAAGTCACCAGTATGGGCGAGTTGACAACTTGAATGATGACATCTAACTTTTATCCTCATCCAAGGCGGCCTGAGATCCATATACACAAGCATCCCCATTGCCGGCGGACGATGATTCGGCTGTATCAGAGGCCTATCATACCGTGCCAGTGACACTGAGCATCATGCCAAGTGGCCAAGTCTCAGAACCAGCGCTTGCAGCATAACTAAAAATGGCTCAGGCTGATTGGTGCTCAGCTGTACGCAAGCGCTTCACCACAGCAAACAGGTTCTTACTTGTTTAACTTAACTTTCATCGTCACCGTCGATGGATGGGTTATCCGCTGCTGCAACTGTCCTACAACTCCTACAGGTGGCAGCGCAAGTGTCCACCGCCGTCGGCCAATACGTAGCCGCCGTGAAATGCGCAGAATCTTCTCGTTCAAAGCTCCTCGATCAGATAACACTGATGACGACTGCTGCCAAAGCTGTAGGAAGCGTTCTGCAAAATCCTCCTTCGTCGCGAACACCGGAGCAGCAAGCCCTCCTTATGGAGTGGTTCAGAAGGGAGGGTTCCGCGGCTCGATGCAAGAAAACGCTGGAGGACTTGTTGGGCTGGTTGCACAGTGAAGTTGATAGCAAGAAGCACACGAGATGGGTGAAGAGATTGATGTGGCCAGTGGAGGAGAACAAGATACATGCCGCGATACGAGCCTTTGAAGGACACATGTCCTACTTCCGTGATATACTATCGATTGACACTTCGTAAGAGGAGCCTGGTCATTAACAACGTTGTCTGATCAAGTTTTCAGGATTCGAATTCAAGAATTCACTTCAATTATCACATCTGAGCGCGAATACACAAGGAATAAGGACATTGCAGCCGCAAGACGTGAGTTCATTCGTGCTGGGCATGAGGCCGCGGTGCATATGCTAAAGAACGGATTCTATCCAGGCAAGTTATTGGAATGGTTGGATGGGGTGGACTGTACTGTCAAACACGAATCTACTCGCGAGCAGCGTCAGAGGGAAACGGGTGAGTGGCTATTCAACGAGGAGCTCTACATCCAGTGGCGCGAGTCCTCCTTTGGGTTGCTCTGGTTAAGCGGAAAAGGTGGGTTTTGGTCAGTTTGAGGGGACCGAGCACTGACAATGATCCCTCCTCGTTCTCCTGGCTGTCGAACACTTAGCTGGGGCCGGGAAATCAGTTCTTGCGTATGTAATCCTCGGCGCTCTGCTGGGGACCCTATACTCATTCTAGCAGATCTGGTGTCATCGACAGCCTTTCCAGCGGACTAGCGGACGACGAGACGCTTGCATACTTCTACTGCGACTTTCGAACCCCTCGATCTACGCACACTATGGAGGTCCTGCGCTCGTTAACCACGCAGCTGCTTTGGAATTCAAAGATCGACTGGCTCTCATCATTCCCTGAACTAGTCATAGCGCAACGAGCGAGGTACCGGTCCGCCTGTGGACATTACCACTCTCTCTGACCTCCTGAGGCGTGCTGCGAAACTGCATCAGAGGCCAGTGATAGTCATCGACGCACTGGACGAATGCGAGGATTTGTCGAAGCTACTTGATGAACTAGGGAAACTGGACAAAGCATGTCGCTTGTTCGTCACATCCCGGCCGCTGCATTCTATCAATCGAGTATTTGTGGGTCGACCGTCGATCTCGCTGAACAACAGGGTCGATGAAGTGCAGAACGACATGTATTTTCACATCAGCACGGAACTGGAGTCTCGAGACTAGGCTCAAGATCCTCGCCCACGATTTACAAGTGGAAATTCGGGACGTACTGATGGAGAAGGCGGACGGGGTGTAGGTCATGCAACTTGCCCACTTGTAGCAATTTTCTGACCTTAGATTTTTGCATGCAGGTTTCGGTGGGTGCAGTGTCAGTTGGACAGACTTAATGGCTGCTGGTCGCTCGGAGATCTTCGCGAGGTGCTGGACACCCTGACCCACAACGTCTATACGAGACATACTGAGCGGCATGCTGCGCGCAATCGACAAGAAAGAGTTTGGTGGCCGAGTTGCTCGAACGAGCTCTCGTGTGGCTCGTCACAACACTGGAACCCCTGACGCTCTTCCAGCTCGCAGAAGCATTGGCAATCAAACCGCGACAACCCAGCCTCGAAGTCAACTATCGCGACGATGCACGAGACTGATCTCATAGAGATCTGCGGTAGTCTCGTGAGCTTTGACGAGCGGACAGACATCATAACGCTATCACATTATAGTGTCAAGGTATGCATGCATTACCTGCAGTGATTGGGGAACACCGTGTGAGTTCATTTTTGATAGGAATACCTAACTTCCGACGTCGTTGTCGACAGAAACTTACTCTGTCCACAACACCCGCGCAAACTTCGAGCTTGCTCAGTTTCGATCTACTCTATCATGTTCTCCATCGATAAACCCGACGTTTCCTCACCTTGATCTATGTCATTACTGCGATGGACCACGGTCTGAACCATCTTGCGAACTGTGTCCCCGAAGACGATGCTCCGCTACTTGAACTTCTATTCACTTTCCAGAACCACGTCTCGGACCACCGTCGTAGCTATGCAAGGAATTGGAGATATCATGTTTGGGTTTCAGTGATCCCGCAGCTGGCATTGTATACCATCATCCGTTTTGGACATGCGTCCATGTTACGACACTACCTTGATCACCACTCCGTTCAAGTCACCCGGGGAGCAAACCCGCTTGTCTATGCTGCATTATATCGCGATGCTCCTTCCGTTCAAGAGCTACTTGATCAGGGTCTTGATGTTAACATTGAGGCTATCGTTCCCATTAATCGAAGGAGAGATATGCCGAGCCTGCCGCCCTTGATAGCAGCCACACGCAACCGCGACTTCCAAGAAGAGCTGGTAACACTGTTGCTAGCTCGGGGGAGTACAGTCCCACGCAATGCTATCCACTCGGTCCTTCGAAGAAATGCGGATGGTGTTTGCAAACCTTTCACCATCCAGATCCTCTTACAACATGGCGCAGATGCCATGCTATCGGAGGCCGGAGGGCAGAGCTGTTTGCATTCACTCTTGCGACATGGGTATAGGCATACAGAATACAACAACGATGTATTCGAGATTGCTCGTCTGTATGGTTGGAGCTGGTTGTGATCCTGTACGGCTCTGGATGACTCGGGTATCTCACCGACCCACCTAGCCCTTAGGCTGGGCGCCTTTCAGTTAGTCGAATGGCTCGTTAAAAATGGCTTTCCACTGCCACCAGATGCCGTGCTTCACGCTGTTCGATGCCCTGACAGTGACACGTTGCTTCCTATGCTTCGTCTGCTATTTGAAAGTGGCACTGTCGTTGATGTATGGGATGACGATGGATGCAATGCACTTCACGTACTTTTCAACAGCTGCGCTCTGACTCTCCAGGAAAACACGGAGATGGCAGTCAAATTACTGCTCCAAAATGGGTGCGACATCGACTATCAGAATCACGAGGGAGAAACACCACTGCATATGGCTGCTCAGTCGGGCACATTAGGTGCTGTCGAGTTCCTGGTCGATCAAGGCGCTCGGTTACCTCGTGACATCATCAATCATTGTGTCACTGGTAATCGTATGAGGCTATATGATTCTGGAATGTCACTTCTCGATCGTCTGGTAACAAGTGCATGGTGCAAGTTGCCAGGTGCGCACCATCCGTGGTGACAACGCGTTACATTGCCTCCTGGACTGAAGAACATATGGAATTACACGGGGAACCCGTAGAACAACTGTCGTTTCTCTTGGAGAATGGTTGCGACTTCCGTGCCACTGGTTCATCGGGTGTCACAGTGTTGGGACTGCAATCGTGAATGGATATCTCTCCATCGCTCGAATTCTCCTTGATCGGTTCGCTCAGCTGGATGCAGACAACATCACTGGCAGGGTCGGATTCTAGGGATGCCGAGGGGATACCTTGCTGCATCATCTTTGCTACAAACTTCAACATGGAACATTCGTGACGGACACCAATTTCATGGACAGGGTGAAATTGTTACAAGAAGCAGGATATGACCTGGTGAAGTATGCGAATACTCTGAACAGTCAAGGATACACCCCCCTTTGCATCGTTCTCCCATGTCGAAAATATCGTCCTGCGATTATCTCGTATCTGTTACACTCCGGAGCCAAGTTCTCGGATGTGAATCCCCTTTTCTTGGATAACTTGCAATGGGCATCTGATCTGCCGTGGTATAGTGATGCCACCAAAGCCTACCAACAGACACTGGCCAAGCCTAAAATAACCGTTGACGACGTCGATCGAGTCTATCATCTTCTTGTGGACCACTGCGGGCTACCTGTATCCGCTGTCAGACGCATCATGGACGCGGCAGAGTATTGGGCGTTCACAAAGGCCCTCAGAAAGAACTTGAACATCCGGTCCATATTGATCTATGATACTGAGTCAATTGCATCGCCAGCGGTGCCATCCAGCGAAAACCGGGACTGGGTGCCTCGTCGAGTCATGTTTTCCTGCAAGCTTCGGGCCATCGATCACTGTGAGTATCCAAATGATGGTTGGAAATGGAGAGTATTTAACAGACCACATGAAGATGTCTCAAGTTTTATTCAGCTTTCGATTTGACATCAAAATGTGGTGTACGCCGTGCCACTTGAGGTTTTAGTGGGGAATATTCCACTTGAGCCACCAACGACTGTCTTCGGTGTGTGGGACCAGTACACTCCCGCGGAACAGCTGAACGGGAGACAGCGGCTGGCGGTGAAAGACCTGACGTGTGGAGATATGCTAAGGCTGGTGTTTGCCCCATGGGTAGAGACCACTGACGCGATAGAGCTAGAGTTCTTCCAGATCGATATGTACTTTACGATGAGAGCCACGGATGATTCACCATCCTTCAAGTGAAAGCCACTAAATTCTATATGGTCAGTCCTGGATGGTCCAAGGTGTTCAGGATTACATACGATATAGATCTGTAATGGACAACAATACATCTCCCTCGTAATTCCATTCCACGACCAGTGAAGGCTTCGCCCGCGTTGCCTAATCGCGGCGCTAGCAGTTACTACGCCAGCTGTGCAAAGCAAGGTTATAAGTACCGTCACCCCAGATCAACAACAAGTCGTGAATACTGATTGTTACCATCTGACGTCGTATGAGATCAAGTTAATTCCACCTCGCATGTCAAAGGCAACGCGGGATATAAGTCCATAATAACGCCAGGAATGGACCCGGACCCAATATGACTATATGACTAACCACTAGCTCCGCTGGACTCGCGTTGAAGATATGTATCCCGAATTTGCTACAGAGTGCGCCGTAGACTCAGGTTAACAACCCGCCGAGAAGATTGCTGGTGAGCTCGCCGAAGGGGAGAAGTAAGGCCAAGTCTAGTGATGGCAAAGAAGACCGGCGAAAGCGGGTGAGGGATAACCAGATTAAGCAAGATGGTCAGCAGGTTGAAAACACCCATTGTGGCGGATTGCAACATTGCAATTAGACGTTTTCCACGATTCTCGCATCAAATGCAGATATTTTCCCGGGCGTAGACAACAATCCCTCTTATGCGGTGAAGTTCGCCTGCGTGACGATCGCAAGAGTAGCATCCACTCAATCGATGGCCAACTCAGCATGTCACGGTCAAGGAACAGCGCGCGATAACTACGCAGCTGGTTAGCCGAGAAAGAACGATAGAAGCGATTGCAAAGGCACACACTGTAAAATATGAGCGATGTGTGGTGGTAGGAACTCGAGTGTTTGATTGCTTGAGTGGATGGGAAGACCAAATGCAGGAGGACCCAAGTCCTGGCCGCCGTCAACGGAAAGAAGTTCAAGTTGCAAGTGAGAATTGCGATTACCTGCGGGTCAGAGTGGACGTAGATGACTCTAGGAAATGAGCGGGCCACGTCAAATGCGGTCTTCGTGGATCTTTGTACTGGTCGCATCATTACACCGAGCAAAATACTCAGCGGGCTCCTGTGACAGACCCGCAACCAGTCGCCATCACTTGGCCTAATAGAAACTCGCCTGAAAAGCATGACATACTGATTACGAGGGTCGCCGCCAAAAGAGCTTCTTTGGCAAACCCAACTTTGTTGGCACGTGCCTGGTCAGTAGGGAGATGAGCGCAACGTTGGCAAAACGCAGGTGCTGTACTCTTTAGTCCTAAGTACTGTGCGACCTGATTTTTGCAGTCGGGTGCATCCTGCGAGCCACGAGGACGGAGCTACGCTGCTGCTCGGAAACCGGTCCTGACGAGAGGTGAGGACCATAGGGATATTGGACAATCGAGAATGTATTTCCCCCCAAGAAACAGCATGTTCGTGGAATGTGATAAGTAGCGTCATGTCGAATACAATAACTGTGGGGATAAACTAAACGCTGGAAGCAAGGCGCACAGGCTCATGCGAGAGGATCACGATGAAACAATTCAACCTGTCTATCAAATATATCAATAATGAGATAGACAGTACGTTTGGCGTCCCCGATCGATGACTGAGGGGGACATCTTGAGAAGGTCGTTCCTAACAATGGGGTTGAACCATGGCGTCAATGTATCCGCGGAGTGCGATGTAGGAGAACGAGAAAAAGATCCGTATTTTTGGCTCTCACTTTTGAATTGATGGTCACGGCTTTGTCATCAGCTGATCACACCCACGCCACAAAATCTGCACCAAAAACGCGGGGGATCATGCGGAATGACTGTAGCTATAGGGGACAGTAATAGCCAGGTGAGCCCCTACTTCTACTTCGCAGCTTGCGGCCACATATACTGCATCGATTCGCACACACGAACTTCATTCTACAAACAACCATACCCGTGTCATGTCCAGTAACTCGGAAGTGAGCTGTTGTGTAATCGTCCAAAACGAGCGGTGCATCTCAACAAGTGAGATCCGGAATTTCGTCTTCACCATTTTCTTTGACTGTTCGCTGCAACGAATAACTCACATTTGTTGACATAGGAGGAACCGTCCCGCTTCGGTGCAACCTGTGTTATATCAACCTCTGATCTGGGGAAACTCTGCCAAACCGCAGGATTTTCGTGCTCGATTTCGTGCCCGGCATTCTCCACACATTTACTGTCGTCCTTGTGCTGCTGATGTGAGTTATATGTTCCTGTTCTCTCAGCACCATTTGTTGGTCTTGCCTGTAGCTTGAGCATTCTATTGCTCATCTTCACAGCTGCCAATGTGGTGGACGCCACTGTCTACTCTGTCTTTCTTGTATATGTTCAGGTAAGTACCGACATCTGGTGAGATGATTGTGGAAGACACCTAACCGCAATGTCCAATCCACCAGAACGATGGTTTTCAGCTTGCTGACCATCATGCTCCACCTGGTCACTGGGCTCCTTGCATGTATCCGAGTTATATCCCCCTCGCACTGATCTCTACCATTGTTACCAGCCTAGGCCTTGCTCCCCCTTGACGGATTCACCAGTGAATGGATTGTGAACCTGAGTCCATGGTGCAGTCTGTAGCAATTTGGGGGACACATTTCTGGAAAGCGGGTCCAGTGGTGCTGGTGGTTCGTCACACTGGGCCCAGCTCCATTCTTGGCACGATTATGAGCTTACCCTGACGATGGCTGTAGGATTAATTTATCTCATGCAACGTCAGTGGTAATAATCGGCGTTCACGACTTGTTGCTGCTCTCGGTTGATGGTACTGATCGCCTTCCTTGCACAGCTGCCAGAATTACCCCCTGGGTCGAGATAAGACAAGACAAGCAAAGACCGTACCATTTGTAGCAGGAAATATAAGGGAGATATATAGTAGTCTGTGGCCGTACATACTTCAATTTAACTCTGAACACTACGGACTAAGCATCAGATTTCTAGCGGCTTTCACTCAAGGATGTTTGATCATCCGTGGGTCTCATCGTAAAGTACATATCAATCTGGAAGAACTCGAGTTCCAGCCTCCCGATATCTTCTGCCCATCGGCCCAAGTGTGGCGCCAGGCTCAGCGTGAGTGTGTCTGCAGAGGTGAGATCTTCGACTGCCAGCCGCTGTTTCCCGTTCAGCTGTACTCCAGGTGTACATGCGTCCCATACACCAAACACGGTCGTTGGTGGCTTAATTGAGGCATGTTTCACAACGAGTTCAAATGGCACAGCGTAAACCACACCTTGACGTCGAACCAAAAGCTGGACAGGAGTATTATTTGAGGTTGTCGCAACTTTTTGCGGCCATGGTTAGTCATGCACATGCATTATAAGGTGTACCTTTCCCACGTATCATTGTAAGGCATTTTCATGGGGGGGCGAAATTTATGATCATGACATGCACAACTAGTAAATCACATTATCATGGAGTCCCAAGTACTTGACAGGCTCATTTTTCCCCCCTATTTACTAGTATACTACAGTTCAATGCAGGTGATATAAATTTATTAAATCGTGTATTAGCCACAACAAAAAATGATGTATCGTTCGGCCGGTACACATTCGAAGTTCGAACAAGCTCGAAATGTGGGTTATGTCAATAGGAAAACAATAATATGGCAGCAGGTCTTAAGACAATGGGGAGGGCCAACGAAAGCGTAAGGCCAATAAACGAGGGGCCGGACCAAAAATGAACAGGGTGGCAAAAACAGGCGGGTAGGCCAAAATAAGTGGGCGGACCAAAACCAAGCTGGTAGACAAAAGGCAAGCAGCAGGGGGAGCGGGCCAAAAATGAACGGGTGGGCAAAAACAATGGTAGGAAAAAGAACGAGCAGGTGGGACAAAGCAAGCCAGCAGGGACAAAAACGAGTAGGTGGACCCAAACAAACAGGGCGGCAAACCGAAGGGTTAGGCCAAAAACGAGTAGCTGGGACCAAAACCAAACCAGGGCAGCAAACTAATGTTTAGGGCCAAAAACGAGGCGGTGGGACCACAAGCAAGCCAACAGGGCCAAAAACAAGTAGGTGGGACCAAAAACAAACAGGGCGGGCCAAAACCGAATGGGTAGGGCCAAAAACGAGCAGGTGGGACCAGAAGCAAGCCAGCAGGGCGAAAAACGAGTGGGCGAGACCAAAAACGAACAGGGTGGGCCAAAAATGAGCAGGATGGGACCAAAAACGAGCAGGTGGGGTCAAATATGGGGTGGAGCCAAAAAAAACAGCCATGGTTGAAGTGCAAGTGAGCTGTTTCGGGGTGTGGTGGAGTGGTGGAGTGAGTGTTGAGTGTTGAATATTGAATGTTGAACGTTGAACTGACTGACGTGGCTGGTCACATGACCTCATATTTTTAAAATTTGACGTGTCCGTGCCATTAGGAAAAACTAGTACTGTACACTACGTAGTACTAGAACACAACTACCTAATATGCACATTGAGCTTCATCATTCACGTGATGTTGATTATCAGCTCCCATGCATGGGGACAATGTCGTTATAATGCAATGTGCTGATGCCCATTATGTATGGCCCATTATTATGCCATTGTAATGAGCCTTATCAGGACTTGGCTCAGAATGGTAAGCCGGGAGCATTATCATGAGGCAAAAAAAGTTGCGACAGTAACTTGAGGTGGTGTATTTTTAGATACTATCTGCCCAGCCATCAATTGGGTACTCACGGTGATTGATGACCCGAGGCTTGCATGAAAACTTTTGAATACCTGAGGATTCGCTGTAGAAGTACTCAGTGTACTATAAGTCACTATATTGATAGTAGCTACCTGTAGAAGTACTACAGGAGTGTAAGTATCAAGTATCAGTAGATAGCGAATGTATCTCTTACCTCAGTGTACTATAAGTCACTGAGGTGTATGGTACTGGAATGTGTGTCTCGTAGACACGTGATTAGGTAAGCAGCTAAACAACTACATACCGGGTGAAAATCTCCTATTTCCAACACTCCCCCTCAAACGGTGTCACACACCAAGAGTGTTGGTGATGTGAGCATGAAGAACGGATGAAGAAGATACGATGCAAGCATACGCCAAGTGCAGACGATGAGAACAGAACGTTGTTTTCATGCATCGCACTGGACCATGACGACGAAGAAGACATGATCAAGTGCAGAAAGACGACTACAAGAACAGTGCAGTCATCCTTCGCACTGGAGGCAAGCGACAGTGGTCAGAAGAAGAAAAGCATTTTACCATTACGCGTTCAACAGTTGCAACCATTACAGTCATCCCGGCCAAGATCCCGCTGATCCGATCTTCTCTCCCAAAATAGAGGATCTTCGCTTCGCTCAACGTAGAAGGCGGCAAACCTTAAGCGCCCATGCCAGCATGATGCATGTTTTTCATTTGCCGTTCATTTGCCGTTCATTCATTTGCCATCCAACTTCTTTGCCATCACACCTGCCATCACCATTCGCTTCCCATCACACTATCACACCAATATGTCATCATTGCCATCAAGCGCTTCCTGGATACACGAGTTCGCTCAATCAAATGGTTATGCACATGCCATCGGCCAGCCGCTTGACAACCAGTCAATGCCAGCATGGCTTATCACGTCATTTTCCCCTGCCATACCATTCCCTGTTCACACAGGGCGAAAACTCATCATTCAGAGCTCAACTGAAACGCGCATCTATTTTGGCTCTATCAAGTCAGTCCTACAGGCTTGATCAAAGACATATCGTCCTCCACGTTGTCCCTCTCCACTCAGCTTATGGAGAATTCCTTCCTCCATCCTGCACCGTCTACATCCCTCGCTCTCTCATCCGGTTGTCCAAATTTCGCCAGTTGCAATATTCCCTCCTTTCATCATGGCAGCCAGACAACTCGCACGAACTCTCAGACTCTATTCAACCTGTATGCTCTCCCACACCTTCTGTTCAGCAGAGACAGGACGAATCCCCTTCACCAATCATCTTCCTCAATCTCAGTTCCACTCCCTCGCTTTGATTAGCACTCAGTCATTGCACGCTTACAGAGGAGCTGGAACTGTACAAGGGACACCAGAGTTCATGCACACAGGAGACATAGGACGTTCATGGACGCTCATGGGACACTACTGGGATACTGATGACATCATCGTGTCTATGGCAACACAGCTTGGCCTGCTTAGTCATCCACCCTGCCTTGCTCAGTCAGCACTTCATCATCCGCTCACTCATCCTCCATCATGCTCTATCATCCATCCCCTCTCTTACTCATCCGCTTCGTCAGCACACACACAGCATGACTACATCATCCTTACTCAGCCTCTCCTTGATTACTCAGGAGCTCCACTTTGCTTACTCAGAAGCATAGCCATGCATAGTCATGCACAGTCAAGCTGACTAATTTCCCTATTTTGCTTACTAATATTCTTCTCTTTATTACTCATCACTCTCTTTCGCTGCCATTAGTACGCATGAGCGTACAAAGTCTCCAGTAGTATATAAACCTACCTACTTTCCCTGTAAATAGATCAGTCACTCTCTGATAGTCACTCCCAATTCAAGTTCAAGTTCAATCTCAAGTCTAGCCTCAGTGTAGGCTTCGTCTATTCGTCATTTGAAGTCAAGAGGACTTCACCCCTATTCCACGCTTACGTCATCGTCATCTGAAGTTTAGAGGAATTCACCCCTATCCATCTACGCTTACATCGTCATCATCTGAAGTCAAGAAGACTTCACCACTACCCATCCCTCACCCTACTCCTCGACCAGGAATATCTTTACCACCCCGAACAACCAGACACCGGCCGTTCAACGACAGTTCCGCTAGGGTCTGGGCTGTTGGTTTGTGTTGGTTTTCAACATAGATCCTCAGCGCGATTCACATCTGGAGCCCACCGCGAGGGGTGGCCATTTCTGGTCCGTATTAACTGTTCACATTACCATCACATCCAACGACAATATCTTGTACTACACCATCGACATCTATCTCATCAACACTCCCTCTTCATCCTATATCGACTTTGTCACTTATCACATTCACACCCATCCAATCTAAACTCATCCTCCTCCTTCCTATCAACGTCTACCAACTCTTCTACTCATCATGAGCACGTCATCCACTACTCCTCCTTCTATCCTCACACTCCCCTTGCTTGGTACACGAGGTGCACCTGAGCTCTTCCAAGGTGAATTCTCTGAAGTTCGTCGCTTCATTGATCACTATGAGAGACTCTGTGCTATTCACTCTGTCACCAATGACGATGAAAAGGTCACTGCTATACTGCAATACTGCAGTGCTCGTGTTCGAGAAACCATTGAAGGAATGACCCATTTCTTCATCCCTGACTGGTCACAGTTGAAGGACGAAATCCTCAAGGTCTATGATGCATCTCTAGCAGATGAGCGCTTCTCTGAGGCTCATCTCAGAAGTCTTGTCATTGAATCACGCACCACTCCCATCCGCACTCTTCATGACTTTCAGTCTTATAACCGTGCCTTCATTCGTATTGGAGGATGGTTGAAGAACAAGGCCAAGATTACAGAACAGGAGTTCAATCGTTACTTCTGGGCTGGTCTTCCAGAAAGTTTCCGCTGCAACATTGAATTGCGTCTCCTTCAGAAGAATCCCTCTCTTGATGTTTCCAAGCCATTCCTCTATGATGACGTCATGATCGCATCTGAAGCTATTCTTCGTCGAGATCGCTTTGACTCAGACTTCCTCTATGCTCGCAATCCCCTTGATCCTCCTCCACCATTCACCTCTCGTTCAGATGACAGCATACGTCCTGCTGTACCAGCATCAGAAGCTCGTGTCACTATCCGGAATCTTGAGCAAGAATCCTCTACTGCTCAGAAACAAGATGAAGTTGAGAATCTTATCAAGCGTCTCTCCCGGATGTCTATCTCAGAACCAGACTACTCCCTGCTGTACTACCGTGCTCTCAAGCTCGACCCAGACACTGCCAAAGTCATTCGTCCTCCTGTCCTTTATTCTCCTCCTGCACCAACCTCATCTGCTACCCCGAATCTCTCCTCTGCCCCTGCTCCTCAACCACGTCCAGCAGGAGGAAGGAACATTACTTGCTTCGGCTGTGGTGCTCAAGGTCATGGGGTGAACGACTGTACAGAAGTCAATGAGCTCATACAGAAGGGTCTCTTGGCAAAGGATAGCTCACGAAGAGTGGTGCTGGCCAATGGACAGCGTATTCCTCGCAACTTCGATGAGACCATCCTAGATGCCTACAAGCGCCTTTATCCTCCTCAGCCATCAACTCCAGTCAATCACGTACGCTTCATCACCCATGCTACTATTGAAGAGCTGGATGAGAACGATGAGCCTATTCATTCTGAAGATGCTCTTGCAGTTGAACGAGTACCAAAGGTCACTAGAGAGAAGAGGAAGGAAGTTTTTGATGGAGTTGTAATCCCACCTCACTCCAAAGGAAAAGAAAGGGAACATGCCGAGTCATCCTCGTCCACTCAACCCCCATTCAAGCCATCCAATCCCATTCCTACTCCCACTCCACTCGATGTTCACCGCCGATCATTTGATCCTGACAACGATGATGCCATCATGGAAGATGCCACCATTCCAAAGCGATCCAAACCCTCGGAGCCTGTTGACTCAGCCATCAAGAAGCCTAGACCACCCTTTGCCACTTCTTCGCTATCTCAATCCACCGATCCTAAAGGAATCATTGATCGTATCTTGACAACGCCTCTCACTATGTCAGTTGGAGAAGTTATTGGAGTATCACGTGACGTCTCTCAGCAACTCCAAGAGCTTATCCGTTTCAAGCGTCAGGACTTCCACCGAATGCCATGTCCAAATACGTCAGCAATGAAACGCCACATCCTCTTGCCTAGCCCTCACTGCTAGTCCCTTAATTTCCATTAACTTCACCTGTCAAGGACGTCGAGTCACTGCCATCATTGACTCTGGATCTACTCTCAATGTGGTTAAAGAGCCTATCGCCAAGAACGTCATCTGCATGCCAATCTCCACTGCCATTACGACCAATATGCGAGATGCCAATGGCGGCATGGCCAAACTCTGTGGTCTTATTGAAGAAGTTCCCTTGGTCTGTGGTGGAGCCAGAAACCTGGGCCAATCTCTTTCGTTGCTCCCCAAAGTGACTCAGGTTTTGATCTCTTGCTAGGTCGTCCTTGGATGTGCGGAAATGGAATCAGCATTGAGGAACGAAAGAACGGAACGTACATCGTATTCGGCACTGAATCTCCCAATCCCATGGAACTCTGTGTCTCAGCATCTCATCATTCGCACTTTGCTTCTGACACATCCGGCATTTCCCCACAAAGCTATATGATCTCTGACGACCCTGAAGTGACTCACTCTGACGCTGCGCCAATTACTCCTCCTTCTTCGCAACCGATTCAACTCCCTAATGGCATTAATGGTGACTCAAGCTCAGGCACAGAATCTCCCGAAGCAGATCTTCTTCTACCATCTCAGATTACTTCACCAGCGCCCATTCCCATTCTCGACCGATTTGATATTTCAGACTTGGCAGACAGAATTCGTACCTGGGATCCACCTAGAGATGAAGACTCAGAACATGCAGAACTCAGACGCATCATCCGTGAAGAAGAACGAAGATCTCTCCTTGCCCTACTTGCTGGTCATGCATCTCATGCTCGTTCGCTCACCACCCTTGCAATCTCATCAGAATATGCAATGTCAGGCCCAACTGGCATCGATGAAAATGGCAATGACTTCATGGATTTCCTCCTATTCCACTCAGTTCTCTCACGTCGCCATAACACATCATCTCAGCATCATATTGGATCAGCTCATGTCCGATTTTATCCCACTACACGATATTCGCCACCTCCCAGTTCACCTCATTCCAGTCCTCCAAGTAACTCAGCCCCTCCTATCACGAATGGTCATCTGTATTTGCCACGTCCATCCCCGTCCTCAGATCGCCACTCCCCAGCAGAAGAGAGCATGCCTCTGCTCTCATTCGAAGATGATGTATCTGCTACTATCCAGACGATGTTATTGCTTGAAGACATACGTTCATCCATCAACTCTGACACTGAACGAAATCTACCCGATCATGGATGATCTCTTCATCTATGTGATGCTGTTCACGATGACCCCACAAACCCTCCATCGCGTGCACATCTCAGCAGATGATCCAGTCATTCGTGCAGAGGACGATAATTCATTTCACCTTCCTGGTCCCTACAGCAACGTCTTGCTTACCAGGACAGAGAGTGGATGGATTGGAACTCTCAGGGATTCAGACGATGAAGATTCCTCTCAGGACGACTCTTCCACTGTTCCCACCATTGTGGATGCAATCGAGCAAGCTAGAAACCATTATCCCCATCCATTCGAGTCAATCTCCTATCCCAATGACTTTCCAGCAATGTCAACGCCATCAGTAACACAAGTGACACTGAATATCAAAGTACCGAACAACTCAGACTCCTCCTCCTGACTTCGCCATGTATTCCCATTATCCCCAGAGTGCTTTCTCTAGCCTCTACCTGGTTCATACTATTTTCTTTTTATCTATTTGTGATTTCCTATGCTATGACGCTTCACTCTCCCTGTCATCTACAGATACTATTGACCGAGAAGTCGTTAAACTCCTAAACCCTCACAAAACATCTCATTCTACTGTACTATTATCCTCAAGCCCCTCTCCTTCGCTTCTTTGGTCTCCGATTCCTTCTATCTTGATTCACCTTATGTGTACAACATCCATTGAACTTCGACCTCGCCCTATCCTATTCCAGTCCGAGATGACTTCAAACTACCACGGCACTTTTACTCCCTCGAAGACTTTCTTGATTTACTTGACTTCGCTCGCACCTTTCATATCAATCATGACATATGGTGATGATGAAATTGGACAATGGTGTCTTGGTGCTACAAGCGTGTAGACCGCAAAGTCAAACCAGTTCCTGGTGTTTTCCCTGAAGAAGCACGTGTTCAGCGCACCATTCCTGAAGACCCATTAGCCTCACTTAATTCCACTCACACCACATCCTCCTGAATTCATTCCCACGAAGAAGCTCTCCCAAGCACGCTTAGAGTCAATCAAGATTAACTCTACTGGCTTCTTTGGCCCGAAGAAGAAAAGCTTTTTGCTCATATCATGAAGCTTAATGAAACAAGCGCTCGCTTTTGATGAATCAGAACGTGGTACCTTCAGGGACGACTTACTTCACTCCATACATCATCCCTATCCTTCCTCATGAGCCATGGGAGTTCCGTAACATTCCTATACCCCCTGGCATTCGTGAACGAGTT
>MU123924.1:0-48918 GCA_014904935.1 Melanogaster broomeanus | reverse complement strand
ACCTTGGGAATTCCCAATGAGCAGGCCAGAAATTCTTATCTAGACATGCAAAAAAAGGTTGGGAATTCCCCAGGTAATGCCCCCCCTCTTAGGTATATTTTGACCCCAGACACCCCTTAAAGTTTTGGTAAAACTCCGATTTTCCCCGGTAAAACAAACACATGGGAATTCCCACTGATTTGTGACCTGTTAGGCCAATAGCTACCCAGGAAACTATAGGCCTAAGAGGTCTCATTTCGGTGGTGACTGAAGTGCTCATTTCTCCACTCTCATCACCATCTCGCTATGCAACTGCAACTTCCCCAGCCTCCAACTGTTCCTCCTTGAGTTCACTGTGGCAGTGAGGTTAAAGACTGTTGGGAGTGTTCTCCTCATTCTTGGATCTCATCATTTGGCCTTACGCCCACCCCATCTCGAAGCCCTGTTCTGACAGCTTTGTTCATAGCTCAGTTTTCATTTTCTTTCTAATTTGTTGTTGTTTTGAAAAGTGATCAACATCCCTAAAGTTTCCTCATGTTGGGACGATATCTTCCATTCAGACCTCTTTCGCTTGTCACCCTCCTAATGCCTGACATTCAACTGCTCTAGTGTGCAACATGGTGACCGCCCTCAGCAGGTATAAACTGCAAGTTTGTGAACATGAGCGTAAGTACTGAATTTCTGTTGGCATGGAATCCCTGATTATCCATCACAGCTTCCTACACATT
Source organism: Melanogaster broomeanus (assembly GCA_014904935.1). NCBI lineage: Eukaryota > Fungi > Basidiomycota > Agaricomycetes > Boletales > Melanogastraceae > Melanogaster > Melanogaster broomeanus. Next base: position 48,211 of record MU123924.1, on the reverse strand, counting down.
TCTCGATGCCCAAGCTATCGCATGTCAGAGTCATCACAGTTCGGTGTACACGACACCAAACATGTCTTATGTCCCTGAACCCCACATTGACACAGATGAAGAGATGCGAGCAAGGGCTGATGGGCGGTTTGGGGTCGTCAATTGTTTCCAGTGGCCTCAGTTATACTCCAAGGAATTTGAGTATGCAGTCTGTGTCCCGCATTGAGATGCTCACGGATTTCCCGACCCACTCTGCTGGGCATGGTACATGCCAACTACAGCTGACTTCACTACCCTTCCTGGCTCTGCCTTCACTGTTGGCAAGCTCCATGAGCAGACAGCTAATGGCCTCGACTCCTTGTACAAGCTGGCATTCAAGTGGGTCGATCACTGGAAGAGCCTTCAACCGAACAAATTCGATATCATCACCCACCTTGTCCTATCCCTCAAGCATGATATTACTATCCTTTGCAACCATCCCCTCACTTTCCATGATGTCATCGTGTTTGTGGCTCAAGCTCAGCACACATTCCTCGACATCTATGCATTCATGGACTTTGTCGAAATTGTTCAGCCTCGAATTGCTTATCCTACCTCCTTTTCCCAAAGCCCACATGCTGTGCATACCGACTGGATGGGGGCTTTTACCACCAACACAAAAATATATGAGGAGCTATTTCATGCCGGCGTGCCTGTCTGGCTAAAACGCCATGAAATCACCATTACTGATACCACAAACATTGCCAAGGCTGTTACTTTCACAATGCCTGATGCTATCATCAGAATCATGTATGCTGAAGCTGGCAAATCCTGCTCTCCCTTCTCATGCATCCATCGTGGCCCTGGTGGCCTTTCTTGACATCTGCACAATCACCGTCACTACAGTGGCACTCTTCCAGCCACTCCCAAGCCTGCACCCTCTGCCATCTCCCAGATATCTTCGAGTGTCAGGAGAGCTGCTAACTGTCATATCCCATATCATCGCATCATCTCCGGACCTCCAGACCATCTCTGGACCTCATACAACGCTCTCACCTCATCTCTGCTCTTCCAATTCATCTCCGGTGGCTATTCCTATCTTGCTTACTATTTCTGCTTATGTCTCTCCATTGTATCTTGATGTTTTCTGACAACCCTGTCACATTAGACTCACTTTGGTCTAGTACATTCTTCATGACTCCTCTTGACTCATATTGACTCCCTTCGACTCCCTATGATTCCCTTTGACTCCTCCTGACTCCTCCTGACTCCATCTGTCTGATTATGGTATCTCCGGCTTTCCGGATACCTTGTGTTTACTTGTCATTGTAGTTACCTTCCTTTATTGGTTATTCTCCATTGTAGTTTAAAAGCTCGACATGTACTTAGTGTTCTGCAGTTCAAATATCAACTTAGTTTCCTCCTGTTCAACTCAGTCTGATCCTTCCTAAATCCAACTCCTTAATCTTCCTCTGCTCGACACTTGAAGCAAGACTTCTTGTCGTCACTCTGACCGAACTCCTGATCATCTCCGATGCTCCACTTCTCCAACAAATACTTGGACAAGAACTTGTGGCAAGGGCGCAACACATAAGTTGAAGCCAACATCCATTTCACCCCCTTCGTCTATACTCCTAGCATCTCCGCTACTCCGATAACCCCAGAGGAACCAGACTCAACACTAACCAAGGGAAGAACAAGAAGGCTGGACAGACCAAGAAGGCTAAATGGACCATGAGTAATTCCCCATCCAGTCGGTGGTAATTTTAATGTGATCTGTGTTACTGGTGCTCATTCGTCAATCAGACAATCCATCAAAAATTGCCAAGGGTAGTTGGGACAAGTGGCAGGAGCTAACCACACCTGAAATGCCCCCTGCCTGTTCAATGTGGCAGAAGGCAATTGTTCCACTGGTGGAGACAGGAAGGTCTTGACTAGCTAACAACGATGAGCAAGGGTTTGTCCCAAGAGTGAAGCTCTTGAAGGGTTCCTTGCTAAGGTCAGAGATTGCTATCACTGGCTAGCGACAGGCCAATCAAAGCCAGCAGGTCGAGTTGTCTTGAAGTCTCGGATGAGCTATAAGCTGTATGATTGCATAGATCTAAACTGGAGAGCTACTACAGCGAAGTAACTGCCTTTTATAGGGAATCGAGACAGAGCACAGACCATGTCCCTGATATGGGTTTGTAAGTACAACGGGTAACCCGTGGAAGGCAACGGAACACGATGGAAGGAATCCTAGGGATAAGCTAGGCAGACCGGACAAGTGGACGAGAAAGGAAGTGGGGACTTAGGTAAGGCTAAGCCACATGGTGGTACAATGGACAGAGGTCAGGATGCGTACAGTACAAAGGAAAGAAAAACCGTAACATTACCCCCATTTTAGGGTGAAAACCAAGCACTGCGAACCTACAACCTATCCTCAGGACCCGGAGAGCTAGTCATGTTGGACATAGCAGTGGCATCCATGTTATCATAATTGTTGTCCTGGTCGCCGATGAGGGTGGTGTCAGGAGAGGTGGTACGGTGACAGGGACAACGAGATTGGTTGTGTCCTGGGGTGAAACTTTGACAAGAGGGGCATTGGTACCAGCAACAGTCAACTCGTACGTGTCCGAGGCAGCAGCACTCGAAACACGCTTGGTGATAGCAATGATCAGTGCACGAGAGAGGGATGGTGGTATCACTAGTGTTTGAAAGTCCAGTCCTAGGACCGAAAAAAGACCAAGGACCGAACTGGACCAGGACCAAATTTGGCCACAAACTGGCTGCAATTGGGACCGGTCTTTTTTGGTTTGGTCTTGGTCCCCCACATTTCTCATTGGCACAAGACTGACTAAAGACTGGTTCAGACTGGTTCAGACTGGTCTTCATCAAGACTGGTTCCTTGCAAGAATTGTCAAGTTTTTGTTGCTATGTAGTATCTATAATATACATAATTAATAAATATACCCCTTTATCAATGGCCCATGGCTCAGTGGCTGCCAAATTGAGTGAGATTGATACATAGTTAATAACATATGTTTTTTTTGTACTTACCAGGTGAGCCCTACATGCAATGTTGGGGCCATTGGTGAGGTATTGCCATCATGTTTGAGCTCATTGTTGCCATTATCCATTTTACTGTTTGTTATCATTGATGATGTGTGGTGGTGTACATGTGAGGCATGATTAGTAACACTATGATTAAGAAAATATTAGAAAACGAGAATAATTATGCAACAAAGCCATCAAATATCAGTTCAGACCAGTCCGCACTGGTTTGGTTTTGTCACCCTGCCACAAAGACCAGTTCGCGATGGTTCGGTCCGGTCTTCTTAGATTTGAGGATTTTCAAAGACCGGTCTTGGTCCAGTCTTGCCAAAAATAGCACAAAGACCGAACCAAACTGGACTTTTAAACACTAGGTATCATGAAGCACTTCAAGCTCCAATTCTTCCGTGCGACGTGCATGGGTGGTTTCAGCGATGGAGAGGGAGCGATCGAGTTCTTCATATGAGATACCAAACGCCTCTAAGGCATCGACGTCGATAGGGCTGTCACTGAGCCTGTACCCGTACTAGTAGGGGGCGAAGTAGCAGGCAATGTTGCAGGTGAAGTAGTTGACGATCGAGGTCGTCTAACGTGAGAGAGTGGGACGGAGTGGAGGACGACGCGTCTTGGGTGCCGAGGGTGTCGCCCTTGGATCGTTGGAAAAGGCAGGTTTCTGGTAGGAGGTGGTATAGAGAGCGGAGCGTGGGTTGGAGGTGGAGTTTCACCCATCACATTGGAAGGTGCAGCTGTGGATGGTGCAAGGGATGATTCAGAGGTTGGCAAAGATGATGCAGAATGAGGGGGAGACGACGTGTTGAAGAACAACATTTCAGCTACATGGAGGTCGTTTGTAGTGACTTGTCCCATATTTTGCCTGATGTTGTAGAAAAGATCTTCTGCTCCTAGCTGTTCGAAGAGTGAGAGGAGTTGAAACTCCTGTTCTTTTTGTAGAGCTTCTAGGAGGGAGGTGACCATAGCTCCCGCGGTGAATCCGGCACTTTTTAGATGAGAGGCAAAGTGAATTAGATGGGCATTCTGCAAGGTAGCGGTGTAGGCAAGGTGGAGGGGAGAATCAGTTTCGAGGCGTCATTCAATGGCCAAGGCCATGTGTGAATCTTGGATTAGGATGCGATAAGCTCCACGACGGAGCATGGACGGAGTGTCGACAAGTCATTGGGCAAATGGAAGGGGTCGTGGGATGAAAGTGGGCGGCGTGGCGAAGGCAATTCTGGACAAGGTGGACGAGTTTGTGCTGGTGTGAGAAGGAGGCATGATTGTCTATTTGCGAGGGGTAGCGAATTGAGGGAACTCTTTCGGTCAAGCGCGCTTATATGCTTGGAGGAAGCGGAGTGTCGGAGATTGAATTCTGGTTCCCACGAGTTTTCAGAAGACGGGTAACCTTTCCATGACATGAGGTACTGCCGTCGGTTCGGAGCTCCACGGTGTGATAAGATCTTGTTGATTTCATATTCTGCTTCTGCATTGATAAGGTCAGGAGGGGGTCGATGGAAGTTTGGTCCATGTTTGGGAGTTTCCCAATAGGATGATAGTAAGGAAGCATGGAAGACGTCATGTATCTTCCAGGTGATCGGAATCTTTAGGCGATAGGTGATAAGACTTGGATTATTTCAAAAGGGCCTTCGTGCTTCAGGGCGAGTTTCCGTGACGGGTATCCAAATTTGAGATTGTGGGCCTCAAGCCATACCTTATCTCCTACTTTCCAGGGTTTGAATCGGGTCGATATCCGTTCTTTCATGACACGTTGCACTATTTCATGTGCAGCAAGGGCTTCTTTTTGGGCATCAGCAAGGGCGTTCAGTCGTTCCTCAATGGATGGTAATGGGGATTTCTTGTTGATGGTCAGATAAGAGCAGGGTTCATATCTGAGGATCAAGAAGAACGGGGTTTTCTTCGTGACGGAGTGCACATTGGAGTTGTGTGCAAATTCAGCAGTAGGGAGTAGCGAGGCCCATCGATAGGGATCTCCTTCACAAAAGACTCGGAGGTAGGTTTCTAGCTCTTGGTTAACTCATTCCATTTCTCCATCTGATTGGGGGTGATATGCGGAGGATAGAGCGACATCGTAGTCAAGGATTCGAGTGAGTTCTTTGGCAAATGCTGAGGCGAACTGAGGACCTCTATCTGAAATAATCTTATCATATAACCCAAAACGGGTATAGACATGTTTGAAAAATAGATCAGCCACGCCTGCGGCATCAATCGTGGCATGGCAAGGGGCAAAAATAGCCCCCTTTGAAAGGCCATGGTCTACCATGACCATAACGGAATCAAAACCGTCAGAGGTGGGAAGACCCGTGATGAGATCAATGAAGAGTTGCTGAAATGGGCGAGAGCAAGTAGACAGGATCGGAGACAAGGTGGGGACCGTCAGGTGGGTGTTCACCTTGGAAGCTTGGCAGGGAACACAGCCTAAGACGAACTGTCGGACAAACGAGGACAACCCAGGCCACCAATAATCGCGAGACACCAAGGCGAGGGTCCGGGTGATGCCGGGGTGACCAGCGGACAGGGAATCGTGGATGGATGCCTGAAGGGCACGGCATTCAGGAGCAGGAACATAGAGTCGATTCTTAAAGTAGAGGTGAGAGCCATCAAAGTCCCAATCCAAATGTGCAGCACGGGGGAATAAAAAGGTGTCGCTTTCCATGGCGCGGAGGGCAGACAGGACCAACAGGTCAGATGGCATAGAGGAGCGGATCTTGTCGGAGAGTTCAAGGTCAATCTGACGAGTGAAGAAAGATTCAGGCAATAAGGTAACATCTTGGTTATCCGGGGTAGTATCAGAGTCACCCTTCCGGGAGAGAGCGTCGGCAGGACCCATCTGGGAACCTGGGGTGTGTACGAAAGTGAGATCATAGTCGGCCAGGGTAAGCATCCAGTGGGCTTGTCATTGGGAGAGTTTCTGAGGTGAGCGGAAGTAGGTGAGATTCTTATGATCGGTGAGAACTGTGACTGCATGGGCAGTTCCCTGAAGGTATTGGCGCCATGATTTCAATGCATGGATTACTGCAAGGAGTTCTTGATCATAGATGTCATAGTTCCGTTTGGCTGGGGAGAAACCTTCGGGGAGGTAAGCACAGGGATGAAGATCACCATTCTCATCTGTCTGCATGAGGACACCACCGGTAGCGGTGAGAGAGGCGTCAGTCATGATGGTGAATGGATGCGACGTATCGGGGAGGAGAAGGATGGGATGTTCCATATACAACTTCTGGATCTGTTGGAAGGACCGTTCGCAGTCGTCTGACCAAAGCCAAGGGGTAGTCTTCTTGGTGAGGTCCGTTAGTGGTCAGGCGAGGTTGGAGAAAGAAGGTATGAATCATCAGTAGAAGTTACAGAATCCGAGGAACGACCGGACCTCCTTGATGGTGGAGGGAGTTTTCCAGGAGGCGATGGCCTCGAGTTTTACTGGGTCCATCTTAACGGCTCCTTCTTTGAGGATGAGACCCAAGTAATCGACTTCTTTCTCATTGAACTTGCACTTTTCTAGCTTGAGGTACAAGTCGTTTTCTTTCAATCGGCGGAGAACCTTCATGGTTCGTTCATGGTGAAGAGCAGGATCAGCAGAATGAATCAATAGGTCATCCATGTAGATGATTAACCATCCTTCAGCGATGTAGTCGGCAAAGATGTGGTCCATGAACGCTTGGAAGGTTGGAGGGGAATTACAAAGGCTGAAAAAGATGACGGTTGGTTAAAAAAGACCAAATGGGGTGATGAACGCGGCTTTCCACTGATCACCGGGTTTGATTTGGACATTGTTGTATCCCCATCGGATGTCCATTTTCGTGAAGATCTTTGATCCCTTGACTTTGTCGACGAGATCGGATATAAGTGGGAGAGGATAAGCGTTCTTGGTCATATGAGAATTGACATAGCAGTAGTCTTGACACGGTCGGAGAGATCCATCTTTCTTTGAGACAAAGAAAAAGGGAGAGGCTTGAGGGGATTTCAAGGGTTGGATCTTTCCAGCGGCTAAGTTCTCATCAACGAACACTTTACAGCCCTCCAGTTCTTTCGGGTTAAGGGAATATGCTTTGGCAACCTTCGGGATGAAGGAGTCATCAAGGTCAATGGCATGATCAAAGGATCGGGAAGGAGGAATGTGATCGGTGGATTTCTTTTCAAATATGATAGTGAATTCCTCGTATTCCGGCAGGAGGGGTAGACAGGGTAGTGACGCGGAAATGGCGATTTCGCGACCACAGCCTCTTTTGGTAGCACTGGGCTACCTTGAAATTGGGATCAAGGGATAGGTACTTGATTAGATACCATTGGGCAACAGCAGCATGAGTGTCATGTCGGGGAACATGGGGAGATCTGGGAAGGTTAAGATACCTGCTCCCCAATCGACGATGGGGTTATGTTCCTTGAGCCAGGGTAGGCCCAAGATTACGTTTTCTTTTCCGCAATTCATGACGTAAAACGTCTGTTCTATCTCGTTGTCTCCAAGCCTTAGCATGAGGGTAGTGGAGTATCGTATCAATCCGCCGACGTTGGTAGAACCATCAGCGTTTTGGGGTCGAAGTGGTTTAGCTAACCGCTTCATCAGGAGTTGGTGTTGGAGGGCAAAGTGGTGATCAACCAGGGAGGCCCCTGTCCACTGTCTACAAGGGCAAAGGTGTCGACGATTTTTCGTGAAAATGCCAAGGGGAATGCACATAGATTGGGCAGATTCTTGAGCTACAATTACAGGAGGGTTCATAGGAGGTGACTGTGTTGAATCAGACCTCTGATCTAAAAATTCTGGGTGTGTGCGGAGACATGAGCTATGTCCATCTCCTCATTGGCTTCATCATCTTTGCCGGTATCTTCTTCTTCTTTGAAGCATGCTTTAAGGACATGCATTATCTCGTTGTCGGAAATTTTGCGCTTGGATTGCAAGTCTTTGAGGAAGGATGGGACTTGAGAGGTGGTAGCCGCGCGAACAGAAATGCGAGGGGTAAAAGGGGTGGGCTTCGGTTTGGAAGTTTCTCCTTTTTTATGGTCTCGTGAGGTATGACCCTGTTGCTTGCACACAAAACAAAGTCCTTTTCTCATGTACTTGGCGCGTTGGGCTGGTGAGAGTCGGACAGCATCAACGTCCATGGCATTGGGATCTTTCGGGGAGGATCGGGGGGAGTGCTGAAAATAGGAAGTGGAGCGTCCTTGAAGGGCGCGGATCTTTTGGTTCTGGATATTGAAATGCTCGACCCGTTCAATCCATTTATCGAGGGTGTCAGGGATGTTATCCATTCCGAGGATATGAGAGCCGAGTCGGGTGTCTACTCCAGTAGCGTACCAGGACATGAGGGCACCTTCATCAGTGACCTGAGAGCGAGCAGCGAGGAGGCAGAATTCAGAGTTGAACTTTTCCAGCGATCCGCAGTCACGTTGTTTCAAGGAAGTGAGTTTAGCTAAGGTGTTGCCTTTGACGTCTTTGGTTGAGAAGGCTTTGTGGAAATCAGCGACGAAATCAGTCCAAGTTCCATAGGTTTTGTCACGGGCAGCTTTTTCATATCTGGCTTCTGCCCAGGATGTGGCGGTTCCTTTGGTCATGAAGGAAAGAGTGGCTATGATCTTCTTATTGTCATCAACGTATAAGGCACTGTTTAGAGAGAAGTAGGCACTGCAGGAAAAGATCCATCGCAGGGCATGGTTCAGGGATCCGTCAAAGACGGGGGGGAGACCGGCTTTCAGTTCAGAGGCTTTTGACATTGCACTGGATGATGCGGGGATCGTTGAGGTACTAGGGGCTGTTGTTGTCGGGGGAGGTGCGGTATTCTTCGGGGTGACCGGAGATATTTGTCTCGGGGTCAGAGTCAAATTTCTGATTACTTCGTCGAGGGGGTCTCTCGTGGGTGATTCTTCCTTGTCTTCATCGGGGTTGTCAAACCCGAGTCCTTCGTCTTCTTCTTCTTCTGATTCAGGAGGAACGTCTTTACGATCGTTGCTCTCAACCGTGCATTGCTTGGTGCTCTTCTTGGCTGTCTCTGGAGGGTCCTTGGTATAAGGAGCTCCGGCTTCCCTAGCTGGGCGGTGGGAAGCATCTAGGCATGGTCTAACCGGTCCTGGTGGTGGAGCAGGTCGGGTTTCTTTCAGGGTGGAGGGTCTAGCTTCCTTAGAGGAGGAAGAGTCTCCGAAGATATTTAGTTCGGACCACATCTTGGCGTTCGGGGTGGGTTAGATCTTTTGTTATGCTGGTGGAGACAGGAAGGTCTTGACTAGCTAACAATGATGAGCAAGGGTTTGTCCCAAGAGTGAAGCTCTTGAAGGGTTCCTTGCTAAGGTCAGAGATCGCTATTACTGGCTAGTGACAGGCCAATCAAAGCCAGCAGGTCGAGTTGTCTTGAAGTCTCGGATGAGCTATAAGCTGTATGATTGCATAGATCTAAACTGGAGAGCTACTACAGTGAAGTAACTGCCTTTTATAGGGAATCGAGACGGAGCACAGACCATGTCCCTGATATGGGTTTGTAAGTACAACGGGTAACCCGTGGAAGGCAACGGAACACGATGGAAGGAATCCTAGGGATAAGCTAGGCAGACCGGACAAGTGGACAAGAAAGGAAGTGGGGACTTAGGTAAGGCTAAGCCACATGGTGGTACAATGGACAGATGTTAAGTCCAGTTCCTCCGGGGTTATCGGAGTAGCGGAGGTAGTAGGAGTATAGATGAAGGGGGCGAAATGGACGTTGGCTTCAACTTATGTGTTACGCCCTTGCCACGAGTTCTTGTCCAAGTATTTACGGAGGAGTGGAGCAACGGAGGAGATACGGAGTAAGATCAGAGTGACGACAAGAAGACTGGCTTCAAGTGTTGAGTAGGAGATTTAGGGAGTTGGTCAGAGGGGTTCAGATGAGTTAAACAGGAGAAGACTAAGATGATATTCGAACTGCAGAACACTAAGTACATGTCGAGCTTTTAAACTACAATGGAGAATAGCCAATAAAGGAAAGTAGCTACAATGACAAGTAAACATGAAGGTATCCGGAGAGCCGGAGTCCAGTGTCGATTCAGTAATGCTTTCCACTGGCACTCGATCCTCATCATATGTGTGGATGACCACATAACCCGGTTCATACATGCTGAAACCTTTACAGATGGCGAGGATGCTTGAGATGAACACAGACAAAGAATTCAGCCCAGCGACTACCTGCGGTCTCATTGCCCTTTTTGCTTTGGTGCCAAGGATTGGATGAAGAAAGGTGTTGGCACAATGAATGAGTGAGTTATTGATAGTTTGATCCACATTGTTACTGACATCCCACATATTTGACTTCAGTTACGATGGAATTGTCTGCCTCGATGCATGTTTCTCTCAGAAACATGTCAATAACCCCCGCAACAGTGCCACTCATGATCCTCCAAACCTGACGGACACCATCTTCATTGCCCCACATTATATAAAGGAGAGGAAGAATTTGTGGATCATCGATGCCAATCACATTCAAGGAAAAGGCATTTACGGGAGGAAGAAGTGGATGATCAGCTAGAGGATGGTATGAGGGTGTCTGCCTCCATCCTGGATGGATGTGGAGAGTCTTTTACTGCTGCCGATGAGAAATGACAAAAGACCAGTACACGTTTCTTTGCAGACACTGGACTGATGGCTTTGCTTTGCCGTCATGATCGGGTGTTTTGGCTTGTCAACATGATGTCTGCAGGGGAGAAACAACACTATGCTCTCGCCCTCCTCAAGAGACTGTTCGAACATCTTCCCTTGAAATTTACCATTGGCTGCCTCTATGATATCGGCTATCAGCTCGAGTGCAGTTGTTGGAAGTGGTCACTTTTGGATGATAGCATTCTCTCTTGCCTGACGTTTGCCATCTCCATCTTTCATGCATATGGCCATCAATGGCCCTGTCAACTCATCTACCATCCTCATAAATGTATCGGTTTCGGCCTATCTGATGGTGAAGGCTGTGAGCGTTTGTGAAGTTCTTTGAAGTTTCTTATCTCTATGCTTCGTGTCTCTGGGGTGTGTTTTTCCCTCTTTATCCTCGAAGCAACTGGTTAATCTATTTGTCTAATGCAGCATCATCAACACCTCTTTGTCCTCAACAATCAGATATGTTATCTGGATGAGAAATCATTTGTCAGTTTGGGTCAGTGGTTGAGTAAGAAGTGGGTGCTTTGTCAAAAAAAGAAAGTGGTGGCAGAGGAGGCACTGGGCCTACTTCTAGTGGATGAGGGTGTTCTCCGAGAGGAGTGGAGCACTCAGGTAGCTCATCAAACAAAGCCCTTACCTAGTGAGTCCCTCGAATGATTCTCGGGCATCAAATAATTGTTGTTTGACACTCAGGACGATCAAAGAACCATGCCACAAAGGAGATCAGCAAGGTTCTTACTTTGGAGAGAAGTGTTGACCACTTCCATACCCACGTCAATGCTCTACAGCGAGAGCTTGCATCACCTGGTGTCATTGACATCACTCACCTAAACATGCAGATTATGGAGTCTCAGAATTCTCTGGAACAGGCCACTCAAGTCCTTATCCTGAAATGAAGGTCGTTAGGTCTCATCGCCCATGCTGACCTCAAGACCATGAAAAAAGACAAGTACCTTCAAGCTACCCTCAATGCATGTGCTTTGAAGATTTGTATTCGGGAACGGGTCGCAAGTTTGAGATTGAGCAGCTGGAGCACTCTTATAGGAACACCATCAATGGTAAGTTTTACTTCAGGTAACCACTTTGACCCACCTCTTAGGTTGATTATTTCCTGAATATATTGGACCATAGTATGAGGCCTACTTCCCATGGGCTATCCCAACATGGACCATCCTGATGGAATATACTAGCTCACTCCCCGAGTATGTGGTGGGCTTTCCCACCAGTCACATCACAGTCACTAGGTGTCAGAGGTCCCCTATCCACTTTGGGATTGCCCAGGTGACTTGTGGCCCTTCCCAAGTAATTTATAGACATTGCTGAATAGCCCCTCTATCACCACTGGGATTGCCTGAGTGACTCATAGGCCTTCCCAAGTGACTCATGGGCCTTTCCAAGTGATTCATGGGCCTTCCCAGATGGCCTCTCTATCCCCACTGGAATTGCCTAAGTGAGTCATAGGCCTTCCCAAGTGACTCATGGGCATTCCCAGATGGCCCCTCTATCCCCACTGGGATTGCCTAAGTGACTCATGGGCCTTCCCAGATGGCCTCTCTATCTCCATTGGGATTGCCCAAGTCATTTATGGGCATTCCTAAATGAGCTTCCCACCCACTTTGGGATTGCCCAAGTGACTCATGGGCATTCCCAGATGACCTCCCCAAACTGCACCAAATGTACTCAGACTTAGAAGGAACACAAGGAGAAACAATGATTTTTCAGCAAATGTCCTGTCATACCTTTGTTTCAGTCAAGTTCACTTGTATCCTTCACATGCAAATTGATGCAATCTCAACCAATTTTCGCTTTTTTGACACTCATCTCCTTGTGTTCCTTCTAAATCTGAGTACATGTGCTGCAGTTCACATGGTATGATGACTGGTAACATGCCCCCACCATGAGATATCCATGTTATTGTGTTTCTGATAGTTGTATGTTTTAAAATACAAAATATAGACCCGTCTAATAAAAACCAGTCCAAACCAGTCACAAGACTGGCAACCAATCATGGCAACCAGTTTTGGATGGTTTGGTCCAGTCTTGGTCTTGGTCTTGCCAAAATAGGCAAAAAGACCAGACCGGACCGGACTTTTAAACACTAAACCTTACTGCCTTGCAAACTAACCCCTATCTTCAGGCTCATATGAATGCTCATGCTCTGATCCAGTGGCTGCACGATTGCCTTTGCCAGCACAAGTTTGAGCTCAAGAAACTTGAACATTCATACTAACAAACAATTAATGGTTAGTCTCCTTCACTGTATGGTCAAACTCTTATCAATGCCACCCTTTCACTATATATGTTTCTCTGTACCCATTCCTTGGTCCAGATCACAAGCTCCGAATACATACCAAATGGTCTGTGTGGCGATGTGAACCAGGTGTCATCAAGCTTGCAATGGCATACAATAACCTATGCACTCAAATGCACTCCCTGATCCGTCAGGGGCATGCACCCCATGGTGCCACACCTGAGCTAGGCAACTGCATGGGTATACCCCAGGGTATCAGAGGTCATACCCCCACCCATACCCAGCACATACCCTGCATGGGGGTATGGGTATATGCCATGGGTATGGAAAAGTGGTGGGTCATACCCATGGGTATCCTCATATACACCACTATGAATACAGAACAAGTACTATGCTACAATAACAAATATTAGTCACTGAGCTACCTGCCATCATTAACATAAATATTATAGAGTATCTAGCTAGCATATCATCTGAATCTGTATAAATGTGTCAATTTTTAAGGTTTGTGGTGGACATGATGTGTTGTGTGAGTTGGCGACACAGCCATTTATACCCATACATACCCACAGTATTATACCCATGCATACCCACGCTATATACCCTGGGGGTATGGGTATGGGTATGGGTATCAGAAGGGCAGACCCCTACCCCTACCCACATGATACCCATACCCATGACCCTGGGGGGTATATGATACCCATGCATTTGCCTAACGGTTCCTGGGCTCGAGCGTCAGCTGATAGACTCATCAGAGGAAGAGGTGATGGCAATCGCTGATCTGGTGCGATCACTCCTTAGAGATTGCCTGGTTCACTAACTGGCTGTGGATATCTTTGACAGATTCAGAAAGGTGCTGACGGTGCTAGGGCAGATGATACCAAGGGGACGAAGGGTGCTATCATTGACTGGATCACTCCCAAGGGTCAGTCACTCAACCCATACATCCCTCATAATGTCAAGTCTGGTCCCAGCTTCAATCATGATCACACTGGAGCTTTGCTTTGTCCTGCTGGCCTTGATTGGGACAACACTGAGTAACAGCTCCACTATGGTCTCTTAATGCTTCTCGCTAACGTGCAGATGCACTTGCAGGACTCATACAAAGCTTGTAAATGGTCAAATTCAAGTGGCCAGAGATCAGTGGCCGGTCATGCTATACACAAACTATACCTATGACCCTGAGGACCCTTGGAATGGTCTGCTTCATAGTGGCCTTCTTGTTTCTGTAAGTTCTCATCATTCAAAGCCATTCCATTGGGCTGAGATGCTCATTTCTGGCAGGCCTTTAAGCACATTTTCACATCACCTAGCTCTGTCAACCAGGAGCCAAAAGCTACCCAATCTGGGAATGCATGTATTCATGGCATGCATTCTGTCTGTCAAGTCCGGGTCTTCTCTGGCTAACTCCAGGTATAACTCCAGTTGGGGTAGCATAGATAGAGTAAGGTAGACTGCTTTGGATTCAACTACTCGAGGCGCAGAGTTGATCCCTTGTGTAGACTCCAGTCTAGACAGATAGTGGAGAAGTAACTAAGTTGATTTCAGACTAATGACTACTGGACAAAGTATCTACAGTTTAAATACTACAAGGGGAACACAGGAAAGCACAGTCCGGTAATCTGGAGACCAGTAGATTAGTAACATAATAGTAATGCAAAGTCAGGTGCAGTAATATTAGTAAGGTGGGACCGGGACAAGAGAACATATGAAAGCTGGATATAAAATAACAGTTGGAGGTAGAATGGAGCGATGACAGGGACTGCCATGCTCACTAATCAAGATCTATACCGAAACAGGACTGGGGTTGAGTCCGGGGCCAGGAATTAGGCATCTGCATGGGTACACCCTGGGGTATTGGAGGTCATACCCCTACCCATACCCCCATGCAGGGTATGGGTATATGCCATGGGTATGGAAAAGTGGACCCTGGGTACAACCCACGGTGGGTCATACCCATGGGTATCCTCATATACACCACTATGAATACAGAACAAGTACTATGCTACAATAACAAATATTAGTCACTGAGCTACCTGCCATCATTAACATAAATATTGTGGTGCTTACTAGGAATGTTACATCATGATATCCATTGGTATCCATGGTATTATACCCACATGATTATGCAATACCCATGCAGTTGCCTACTTACTGTTCATCTTTTGGATGATCTGACTGTAAGTTGCCAGTATGTGTCAAAACTATGTGTTGTTGATGTGACAGACCCTGTGTTCTGCAGTCTAAGGTTTGTGGTGGATATGATGTGTTGTGTGAGTTGGAAACACAGCCATTTATACCCATACATACCCACAGTATTATACCCATGCATACCCATGCTATATACCCAGCCTGGGGGTATGGGTATGAGTATGGGTATCAGAAGGGCAGACCCCTACCCATACCCACATGATACCCATACTCATGACCCTGGGGGGTATGTGATACCCATGCATTTGCCTACAGGGAATGCACAAGTTTGGCCAGATATGCACGAGTGTAGCCAGACTTGGGGATAGGGGTCCAGATATGGATGTGACAGTATCCCCCTCTTAGGGGCTGAACCCTTGAGGCCACGTGATGATAATGCTGAGTTTGAAAATTGGCCTTGTCAGAGGAACAAGGGTTTGACTGGGTTTTCTTTCAACCCAATCATTCTATACTACAAAAAATGTCTCCTGCTTCAAAATCCACCACTCCTATGTCCAGTGTTGACTGGACTCATTTCAAGATGCCCGAGCTTGACTCAGATGTTGAAGATAATGATGAGGTCGCATTGGCCAAAGCCAAAGAGGGTCACTGGCATAAGGTTGAGAAAAAGTGCCAGGAAGATGAAGAGTGGCATCTCTGGGAAGAAGAAGCACAACATCGCCAGGAAGCAGAGGAAGCAGAGCAGAGAAAGCGAGAGGAGTGTTGATAGAATAGGGTTGGCGTTGACGGAGACTGGGGCTCAGGCTAACGGTGGACCTGGACAAGGTGATAATTGATGGGAGAGCATCCCATCGATCCCTTGCCCACTATATATATTGGATAGGTACACAAGCGTAAACGATAGCATACATGTACAATTACGTTAGTCCTCGTGACGACATACCAGGCACACCCGTAGACAAGGAGGAGCAGAGGCAGTGCAAGGAAGCATAGAGGCAGGCTGCTGAGGCCAACAAAAAGAGGCAGAGGGAGGAGGCTGAGGCCAGGCCCAGTGTTGCCCGTGAGTCCAGGACGTGGTGAGTACTTGAATACTTCAATTTTCTAACATATTTGATTTTTTCAGCAGCTGCCTTCATTGCGCATGGGCTGGTGTCCCATGTGAATTCACCAACGATGGCAATAAGAGGTGCACCATGTGCAACCAGTGTGCAATACAGAGGGAGAAGTGTGTGTGGCCAGAAATGCACATGCCCAGGACCAGAAAAGGGAAGGGCAAGACCAAGGAAGTCCTGACATTGCCGCATCAAGGCGAGAAGAAGAAACGAGTACACAAGGCGAAAGTGCAAGATGATGACAAGGTCGAGATCATCGGAGAGAGTAGGTCTGGGGCTGGTCCAAGCCGGGTCTCACTGGACTGCCTGGTGATGGCCATTGAGGAGATGAGCAACCAGATGGGTGAGTTGGCACAGGCACATAGGGAGTCAATGCAGGCATACAGGGAGTTGATGCAGGCGTCAAGGAAGGCCCGAAGGGCCTTGGAGATGTTTGTGGACAAGGCCACCATTTGTGGCATGCCAGAGGAGTCCAAGGAAGAATCATCCAAGGAAGAAGTCAACAAAGGGGAGTTACAAGGGGAATTGGCTGGACTGGATAAGGAACTGGCAGAGAATCCAATGAGTCCAAAAAAGTAGGGTACCTGAAGTCTGGCATAAATAGGTTTCACATGTAGTGTAGATAAAAAAATGCAAAAGGAAGTTGGCCGGTCAGAAGTGGTTTGTGCAGGGGTAAACACTGGCCGGATTTTCAGGGATTTAACCTGAAGCATAGTTGCTCTCCCCCTCTTTAGGGTAGATGTCCCATCGTCTACTGGGTGCGTCAGGCTGAGCAATGGGTATACAGGGGCAGGAATGAACATAGAAGACCAGATCTGTGTCGTCCAAGACAAAATTGACTGGGGTGGTAGGATGAATGAAAGACCAGTGCCGGAATTGGAATGTCTGGAGAGCACTAAGCTCAACCGGAGACAGGGAGATAGTTCCAAGCAGTTCCTTCGAAATTGCACACCCACACAGCTGGTGGCAGGGATCAGGGAAAAGAGCAGAACAATCAGGGGGTGGAGTCCGATGAGTTGACAGGATGACCAGGGTACCCAAGGCAAGAAGCCAGGGGTCAGATGTGGCCAGACAGGCCAGGGACAGAATGGTAGTCACAAAGGTCAAGGGTCAAAAGAATGGTTGGAAAGGAGTGTACTGAGGTAAACTTGAGATTGACGAA
The DNA here is from genome assembly GCA_014904935.1 of Melanogaster broomeanus. Lineage (NCBI taxonomy): Eukaryota > Fungi > Basidiomycota > Agaricomycetes > Boletales > Melanogastraceae > Melanogaster > Melanogaster broomeanus. Next base: position 30,929 of record MU123924.1, on the reverse strand, counting down.
GCAAGGGGGGTGGACCCGGAGTCCATGAGAGTGCAAGGCACAAGGGTATCATAGGATGAAACAGGAGTCAGGGAGTCACATATTTTTAGGATTCTTAGATGGTCCTAAAGCTATCAAATATTATGACGCGCATACTCAACAGGTCAAAATCACTGAAAACTTTCACTTTCCCAAAAAGGATAGCTTAGTCATCCCACTGGATGCACTCCAGCATGAAGGGGAGTTATCCACCGGTAGCACGCTGAATCCATCCATTAATTTAGATGGTGAAAGCTCAAATATTATTCCAAATACTAATGCTACTACTGGGAAACGAAAGCGAGAGAGTGATATTACTGATGGCCCGAGACGAAGCCAAAGACCTAAGACGATACATGACTACAGCAAGCTAGATGACCCATTACCTGATCTGGATGATGATCCAGATGAAGACGATGTGTCATCAGCAGACGTTGTGTATACAGCATTTACCGAGACGAATTTGGGAAGGAACGACCCAAAATCACTAAAAGAGGCAAAAGCGTCCCCTGAATGGCCCGAATGGGAAAAGGCTGTAAGAACCGAGCTCAAGCAACTTAACGACATGGGTACCTGGGAGCTTATTGACGCCCCTCAAAGTACACAACCCATATCTAATAAATGGGTATTCGTTAAGAAGCTTGACAAGAATGGTAATATAATAAAATACAAAGCTTGACTAGTAGCTAGGGGATTCATGCAAAAACCGGGAATGGACTACAATGAGACCTTCTCACCAGTAGTCTGACTCGAGTCCATCCGGACAATTTTAGCGATTGCCACACGAGAGAATTGGGAAGTCCAACAAATGGACGTAAAGGGCGCGTACCTTAATGGCATCCTAAAAGAGGAAATATTCTTGCTTAGTCAAAACATTGTACAGACTGAAACAATCAGGGCGTGAATGGAATGAGGAGCTCAATAAGCAACTCAAACTCATCGGATTCACGTGTCTACAATCAGATCTGTGTGTCTACATCTGGAAGACAGGTAGTAGTATAGAAATCATCACCATATGGGTATATGATCTACTACTATTTACTAATGATCCCAGAACAATGGCTACCCTAAAAGGGAAATTACAGGCACTCTTCAAAGTGACTGATATGGGGGAACCATCCAAAATCGTTGGGATAGAAATTTCGCGAGACAGAGTGAAAGGCTCAATAACAATCACGCAAACACAATATATTAATTCTATCCTGCAGAAATACGGTCTAGCAGAAGCTAATAGTGTAGCTATGCCGCTTGACCCCAATATTAAACTTGAGCCATCTGAAGACACTACTAAATCCGGATGAGGTACATACGCATCACTCATCGGATCGCTTATGTATGCTGCTGTTGCAACACGGCCTGATATAGCTTATGCTGTATTCCAGCTTGTGTCGTTCTCAGCCAACCCAGACATGACCCATTGGTCGGCAGCCAAAAGAATTTTGAGATATCTTGCTGGCACACGAAATTTATCTATACAATTGTTACGATCCTATTATTTTCATCTTTTCCTAGTCACGTGACTTCCAACTTATCTTATCTATATCACGTGACATATGCATCTTATCTCATCACATGACTATGCCAAGACTTATGACATCATACCTCATGCTTTACCTCATGTTACTCTAGAATATTCTGCTCCACTCTTCTATGCTTCTCTTCCATTCCATGCATAGCCTCGTTACTCCACTATGACATCATATGCTTACTTATCGTAGTTTAGGGTAGGTTCTCTCAGTAGTATATAAACCTGAATGCAACGTCCAGGGAACTCCAGTTTAGTTCTCTTGGATCTTCTCCTCAAAGACTCCAATTGGATTAGTAATATTCTCTCAACACTCATATCACTCAAACACCTTTCGCTTTGCGAGTTAGGTGCTCCGCAATCAACTTCGTAATCATCTTTCCATAGTCTCTGTGTGGTGTTCTTAGGCTTCGCTTTGCGAATAGTCTCTGAGTGCTTCATTAGAACTAAACTACCAAACCACACCTGGACTCGAGGGTTAACGAGACTAGTTATAGGCCATTTGGCATACGGATCCTTTTAGTAGTCCCTGCAAGGTTTTCGCCCTTGGGAGTCCGCAGTCACCTTAAGGGCTGTCGGTTATAGACGTCGATCTCGAGCGATCGCCAAGTCCCCTGACCGGGAACATCGAAATAATTTCATAGGGTCCTCGTGAGGCCACCAAGCTTTTAGTACCGTTACGTTACTTTACGATAGGAACTAGTCGGAGGTTGAGATCCGATAGTTCACAAGACTAGGGTGCGGGTGATAAGTGTCCCCCCTTGGCAAAGAAGACTTGCCCATCATTCCGTCTGTACGACGAATCCTTAGGGATGAGGCAGTAGGACGAAGAGTCGCTGCAGAATTTAGGGAAGAACGAGAAGTCGCAGAACTTCTACTTCTAGACGAGATCTTTAACAACGACCCGATCATCGATCTAGAACCAATAAAGAAAGAAGAAGAAATCGAACCAAAGATAGAGTTTGAAGACTTAGTTCACCCCCCTTACCTCCAAGCTCCAAAAGAAGAAATCGATCCAAACGACCTCCCCGACTTCGAAAATTTCCCATGAGAACCAACCCCCCCTATCATCCAAGCACACCTTGCTCTACGCCGCCTTCATTTCCCACAAGAATTCGGACTAAGACGATCCGAACGAATTCGGGCCAAACCTTACGGAAAGAAATATCCTAAGTAATGGATCATCCCGACCCAATGCAACAGCTCTCGGACTCGCTCCAGGCTGCCATGGACACCATCAATGCGCTTAACGTGCGCATCGCCGCTCTAGAAGCCACTGGAGTGACAACAATAGAACGAAAGTTCCAAAAGAAGTTTGATGTTGTGGCAGACCCGGGACAATATTCCGGAGACAAAGCAACGTGGAAAGAATGGTGGATCAAGATGAGGATCTGGGTTGACGCCAATTGGGATGGTCTAAGCACCAATAAGGAAATTGCATGCGCGGTCTGGACCCGCATGAAAGGACCAGTAGCAGGGAGATATGCGGAAAGTCGCATGTCAGAATGCCTCGCTGGAGCCGAACGATGGCCTGGTTGGACCAACCTCAAGGCAGAAGTAGAGGAGTTCTTCACTCCCCAAACAGACAAAGATTGGGCGAAAGCTCAACTACAAAGTCTCAAACAAGGGTCGACAAGGATCGACGATTTCATTACATGCTTCTTATCCCTAATTCGTCAGGCCGAAATCTCTGACGAACACGCCGTCTACCTGTTGGAGCGAAACTCCAAACCTGAAATTATCCGGCAGGTATATCTCACAGGACAACGAACCCCAGTCCTGAAAGACTACGCCCTAAAGATCAGAGAGATCGGAAGGGCACAGGAACTCTACGAAGTTCAATTCCAGGGACGCGGCTGGACAAACAACGCGCAAAGGGCCTCTTCAGGGTCGAGCAAGCCTCGAGACCCGAATGCCATGAATGTGGACGCCACAAGGAAGGGATGCTTCAACTGTGGCGGTGATCACTTTGTCCGGGACTGCAAGTCCCCCAAGAACCCCTGCTCAGTCTGCAAGTGGCTGGGTGGGAAACACAAAAACGACTGTTCTCAGTCGAAAGGCAAAGGGCGCCAAGTACGCGCATCCACTTCAGAGCCAGCTCAGGCTCCATCCCAACAGTCGCAGGTCGACTTTAGAACCATGGACTACGAAGAGGCCAAGGCCTACTTCTTTGACATGCATACTGCCCAAATGAAGGCAGCGGGAAAAGGATTCGCCCCTTGAACGAACTGGGTGTTCAAGGCGGAGATGTAAAACAGCCTCCTATTTCTTCTCGGAATCGTTTCTCCATTTTGGGACAAGAAGACGAGTCATGGTCTTCTGGTAGTTATTCTCAGGATAAGAGTGTGTCTGATGAGCACTCGGGTAGTTATTGTAACTGTTCCGTTTGTCTACGAAATAAGCCTTTACGGCCCGAAGGGGGGTCTTCGTCTGCAAAGATGGAGCTCGGCAGGCGCGAACCTGTGCTTAATTCTCCTTTTAATAAAACACAAAAAAATGAAGAAGCTACGAGTCTCGGATTCTATTTATGAAATCCCAGAGAAAATACTGGTACGGAACGTGAAGCAGAAAAGAGAAACACTGCTCGACATCACAATCCAAACCAAAGAAAAACAAATAAAAACAAAAGCTCTTTTGGATTCCGGAGCCAACGACACTTTCGTTGATCGAAAATGGGCAACGGAAAATGGACTTCCCTTACGACGACTAGATCGTCCTATTCCCGTATTTAATGTAGATGGAACCAAGAATAGAAGTGGTGACATAACCCACGCTACCGAGTTTATCATGGATTTCGAAGGACACACCGAACTAGTGCAGGCTGAAGTAACAGACCTTGGCACAGTCAGTGTTATCATTGGATTCACATGGCTCGTAAAGCATAACCCTGACATTGATTGGTCAACGGGTAAAGTCACACTCTCTAGGTGTCCAGACACATGTCTCGTTATATGAAAAAGACAAAAAGAAGATTAACTGGAAACAAATAATCCAGGACATAGAGGGCTATCGGCTTCTCAGAGAGATAGTTACCGAGAAACCCAAGGACAAATTACCTGAGGAACTTGTTCCAAAGGCTATCACGAATATTTATCGGTATTCTCCAAGAAAGCATCAGAACGCATGCCAATACGTAAACCATGGGACCATGCTATAGAAATGAAAGAAGGATTCGTGCCTAAGAAAGGACGAATGATTCCCTTATCCTACACGGAGCAGCAGGAAGTCAAAGAGTTCATCGACGACCAGCTAGCTAAGGGTTATATCAGACCTTCTAAATCTGAGCAAACGTCACCAGTCTTCTTTGTACCAAAGAAAGATGGCAAGAAGCATATGGTGCAAGACTACCGTTATTTAAATGAACACACTATTAAAAACAACTACCCTTTACCCCTAATTGCGCAACTCGTCGACAAACTAAAAGGGGCAAAGTTATTTACGAAAAATGGACTTACGATGGGGATATAATAACGTTAGAATCAAGGAAGGCGACGAATGGAAAGCAGCCTTCGTCTGTCATCTTGGCGCTTTCGAACCCCTAGTTATGTATTTCGGATTATGCAATTCTCCCAGCAACATTTCAGACGATGATGAATGAGATCTTCGCTGATATGGACAATGTTTGCATCGTATATATTGATGACCTTATGATATTCACCAAAACGGATGACCCACGCGAACACGAAAAGATCGTTCTAGAAGTCCTTCGACGACTAAAAGAACATGATCTATTCGTGAAAGCCAGAGAAGTGTTCCTTCTCGGTCACAGAAGTGGATTTCTTGGGAATGATCGTAAACATGGAAGGAATCCATATGGATCGAGTCTAAAGTAAAAGCGATTCTGAATTGGCCAGTACCTACCAAGGTCAAGGACGTGAGAGCGTTCCTTGGTCTAGCCAACTTCTACCGAAGATTTATCGAGGGTTTCGCAACAATAGCTCGCCCACTTAACGACCTTCACCAAAAAGGACATTACATTTGAATGGACTCTAGAAAGACAAAAAGCGTTTGACACGCTCAAATCACGCTTTCACATCGGCACCTATACTCGTCTATCCAGACATCGACGCTCATTTCCGAGTCGAGTGTGACTCGTCCGATTTCGCTACTGGCGCTGTTCTATCTATGGAATGCCCTGACGGCAAATGGCGACCTTGCGCCTATTCCTCACACTCTTTTAATGAACACGAACGTAATTACCAAATTGCCGATAAAGAAATGTTGGCAATCGTCCGATCTCTAGAAGATTGGCGACACTATTTAGAAGGAGGACGCTTCGAATTTGAAATTTGGAGTGACCACAAAAACCTTCAATACTTTATGTCTTCCCAGGACTTAAACAGGAGGCAGGCAAGATGGGCGCTATATCTATCGCGCTTTAACTTTAAATTATTACACAAAGCTGGATCAAGTATGGGGAAGGCAGATGCCTTATCGCGTCGTGTAGATCATGCAAGCGGCATAGACTCAGACAACAAAGGTGTTACCCTCATACCGGCCGAGTGGATAGGGGCTGCTAAGAAAGCGGTCTATATTGAAGCTTATGAAAAGGACATTATCTCTCGAATCAAAGAAAAATCTAAAAACGTCACGGAAAGTGACATCCAAAAATACGGATTAACCGAACTTCACGGACTGTATTTATACGACAACCGCATCTTCGTACCACACGACGAGGAACTTTTCCTATTTATAACTGAAAAACACCACGACACATATGTCGCTGGGCACCCCGGAGAAGCTAAAACCGAGGAGCTGGTTAAACGGTCATTCACATGGCCAGGACTTTCTAAATATATCAAGGACTATGTGTCACGATGCGATCGCTGTGCAAGGTTTCAAGGAACCAATAAAGCACCAGCTGGCAAACTCATGCCACTACCTATTCCAGAAGGACCCTGGGTAGATATATCCGTCGATTTCACCACGGACCTTCCACTTTCAAACGGCTTCGACTCGATCCTCGTGGTTGTAGATCGATTCTCTAAGGAAGCTATATTTATCCCCTGTATCAAAGCAATTTCGGCATTAGAAACAGCCAAATTGTACCTCGCCCACGTTTGGAAAGACAAGGGCCTTCCTCTATCTATGGTCTCGGATCGCGGACCGCAGTTCGCTAGTAATTTATCAAAGGAACTTGGAAAAGCTCTTGGCATTACGCTGAAGCTTAGTACTGCCTATCACCCCCAGACGGATGGACAAACGGAATGGTTGAACCGTGACCTACAACAATATTTAAGGTTATTCACCGCCGAGAAACAGAAAGAATGGTCGGACTGGCTTCCGATAGCACAGTTTTCCTATAATAGCAGGCTACCCTGTCAGAATTATCAATAATACTGTGGCTACTGTAGATAAGTGGTTTTCCATAATTCAGGATGCTGCTCACTATGAGGAGATTATGCATAATCTCAGAGAATGCTAGGACACCTGCTTCTTGATGCTTCTTGCTGCTTCTTGCTGCTTCTTGTGCTTCTCTTCTCCCTGCCATTCCCCAATTTGCATATCAATTTCCATTTTTTTATGTTTTGAGGCCCTGATCTATGTTTTGAGATCACCTATGATTAGATAGTCTATTATTATATAATTGCTCCGCTTTTTGACTACCAAAAGGGGATATCACAGCCACAACATAATAATAGACACTTCCTTTTGTCAAAACACCTAAAACATATCCAAATCAGGCCGGAGTTTTGATTATCTAAGCTTCCCACACATGTTTCAAGCTCTAGCAGCTCATTTCTCCACCACATTTGATTGGTTCTTCTTCTAAGTTTGTAGATTAGGCTATGTACATGTCACAGATCATAAGCTACCACTTTTTCATATGTTTTTTATTGTGTGATGAGTAGCAATGGGTTGATTGAGCTGGATGGTTGAAAATTTTTCAAACTCAGCTGGTGGCTGAGAGGTGGCTGTGGCTGCTGTGGCTGGTAGGTACTGCCACCGCTTTTTTGGGTGCTTATGTAAGCAAAAAAGCGCCACTACTCCCACCACATTACCACTTTTGGTTAATATAACATATCAGCGCCTGGCCCCCTTCCTCAGCCTTTTCTGCTTTACCACCCTTGCTCCCTTCCTTCTGGTGACAACATATGTAGTAGTTTAGTGCCCTAGTACATGATAGAACATAATTGACTGCTTATATAATTTTATTTGAACCAAATGAGCTTTCTAGGACATGATTTAGGTGTAAAACATAACAAAAAGGGTCTAGACTTTTGGTATTTTAATAGGAGAGTGTCTGGGAGGGTTCCAAACATCACTTAGAAGTTAAGTGAATGTTTTCCAGAAGAAGCTTAAGCCCTAAAGTGTCCAGTGTAGGTAAAAAGGTCATAGCCTCCTAAAAACATAAAATTAAACATATGGACATATTCTTCAGGCAAGATACATGTGCTATGGTATTCCCAGGTGTATATTTACTATGTAAGCAATATATCAAAAGCCTGTGGCAACAGGATGGCTCTCTGTGGCTCTACCTCTATGTCTCCTCCTACCCCCCTACCTTCTGAAACTTAAGTTTCCTGCCTATATCTCTTCAGGGCAGTATGATCCTAATGTAGGTATGATATGACATGACTCATTCATAATGTCAGATGCATTGACAACTTTGGTCAATCAGCATGTATACAGAAGGGTGTATTTCACTCCATTTCATATATTTCCACCTACATAGTCTCTTCCAGACACATGTAGCCCTTCTGAGATATGTTCATATACTCTCCTGTGTGACTTTTACATCCAGGATCAGCTCCCTATATCCTGTAGTACTCAGTTGATCACCCAATCTCTGTTGAGTTACTGATAAGGTTCCTACATGGCCACATCTTTATATTATTTAGATCAGAAAGTTGGAGCACCTCTCTGACATCTATATAGTCATGGGCCAACAGTCCCAGAAGCATCCATAAATAATTGAGTGAGCTTTGAGCATTATAGATAAGAAATGGAGTGTGGGAATATTTTAATAGGTGAAGCAAACATATGAAACATATCTTAAAACACAACATTAGGATATTTTTGGGTGGCAGATTTGATTCAAAATTATGTAGTACTGATCTATGATCTATATTAGAACTATACTAGATACTTATGCAAGGGTGGAAAGGATGTGGAAGTGTGGTGTAGCAAAAATGAGTAAATCTCCTACATAGATGAACTAGCTATTGGTGTTCATACATTGTCCCATATCTCCGCTTCACCTATCAGAATTTTCCCACGCTCTATTTCTTATCTATAATGCTCAAAGCTCACTCAATTATTTATGGATGCTTCTGGGACTGTTGGCCCATGACTATATAGATGTCAGAGAGGTGCTCCAACTTTCTGATCTAAATAATATAAAGATGTGGCCATGTAGGAACCTTATCAGTAACTCAACAGAGATTGGGTGATCAACTGAGTACTACAGGATATAGGGAGCTGATCCTGGATGTAAAAGTCACACAGGAGAGTATATGAACATATCTCAGAAGGGCTACATGTGTCTGGAAGAGACTATGTAGGTGGAAATATATGAAATGGAGTGAAATACACCCTTCTGTATACATGCTGATTGACCAAAGTTGTCAATGCATCTGACATTATGAATGAGTCATGTCATATCATACCTACATTAGGATCATACTGCCCTGAAGAGATATAGGCAGGAAACTTAAGTTTCAGAAGGTAGGGGGGTAGGAGGAGACATAGAGGTAGAGCCACAGAGAGCCATCCTGTTGCCACAGGCTTTTGATATATTGCTTACATAGTAAATATACACCTGGGAATACCATAGCACATGTATCTTGCCTGAAGAATATGTCCATATGTTTAATTTTATGTTTTTAGGAGGCTATGACCTTTTTACCTACACTGGACACTTTAGGGGCTTAAGCTTCTTCTGGAAAACATTCACTTAACTTCTAAGTGATGTTTGGAACCCTCCCAGACACTCTCCTATTAAAATACCAAAAGTCTAGACCCTTTTTGTTATGTTTTACACCTAAATCATGTCCTAGAAAGCTCATTTGGTTCAAATAAAATTATATAAGCAGTCAATTATGTTCTATCATGTACTAGGGCACTAAACTACTACATATGTTGTCACCAGAAGGAAGGGAGCAAGGGTGGTAAAGCAGAAAAGGCTGAGGAAGGGGGCCAGGCGCTGATATGTTATATTAACCAAAAGTGGTAATGTGGTGGGAGTAGTGGCGCTTTTTTGCTTACATAAGCACCCAAAAAAGCGGTGGCAGTACCTACCAGCCACAGCAGCCACAGCCACCTCTCAGCCACCAGCTGAGTTTGAAAAATTTTCAACCATCCAGCTCAATCAACCCATTGCTACTCATCACACAATAAAAAACATATGAAAAAGTGGTAGCTTATGATCTGTGACATGTACATAGCCTAATCTACAAACTTAGAAGAAGAACCAATCAAATGTGGTGGAGAAATGAGCTGCTAGAGCTTGAAACATGTGTGGGAAGCTTAGATAATCAAAACTCCGGCCTGATTTGGATATGTTTTAGGTGTTTTGACAAAAGGAAGTGTCTATTATTATGTTGTGGCTGTGATATCCCCTTTTGGTAGTCAAAAAGCGGAGCAATTATATAATAATAGACTATCTAATCATAGGTGATCTCAAAACATAGATCAGTGCCTCAAAACATAAAAAATGGAAATTAATATACCAATGGGAAGGAGAAGCAGTGCTGGAGGCTACTCACAATTATTGATAAAGGGAAGCAAGGATGAGCCTCACCAATTATGCAAAACTCTCTATCTACAGTAGCCACAGATTATGCATAACTCTGCCAGGGTGTGGTGATAATAGCAAGGCACAATCTGCCACTGGGAAATCCCCATTCGAGATAACAAGAACGTACCAGCCACGCATGGGAATAGAACCCATTGCTTCTAATATTCCGGCTCTTAACGACTTCTTATCGGGATTATCAGACACGCTTCAGGAAACAAAGGACAATCTTTCTAAATCTCAAGATAGAATGAAATCCCAAGCGGATAAACGAAGATCTGAAGCACCAGCTTACAAGATAGGCGATAAAGTGTGGCTCAGCACTTCAAATCTTAAATTAAATCGTGATTCTCGAAAGCTTACCGAGAAATGGCTTGGCCCTTACACGATTATATCTGTACACGGAGACAACGCGGTCAAACTCCGCCTCCCCACCTCGATGCGTATTCACCCGGTTGTGAACGTCTCACGTGTTAAACCATATAAGGAAAAGCTTAACGGACAGAAAGCCGATAAACCCAGTGCGGTGCTAGTCACTGAAGAAGGCAATGAAGAGTTTGAAGTTGACCGAATCGTCGACTCTCGCCTGGTGCGAAACAAGCTCGAATTCCTCGTTCACTGGAAAGGCTATGGGGACGACGAAAGAACTTGGGAGCCAGAAGCTCATCTCGACAATTCAAAGGACACTATTCGAGATTTCTATCGTCTTAAACCTTCTGCTCCACGCAAACTCCGAATGGCACGGGAGCTCTTTGACTCGCTATTTACTCCGTATGAAAATATGACGACTGCTAAATCTATTTGGTCTCGCCTGGAAGTCGAACCCTAGACAGGGGGTAGTGTTACGATCCTATTATTTTCATCTTTTCCTAGTCATGTGACTTCCAACTTATCTTATCTATATCACGTGACATATGCATCTTATCTCATCACATGACTATGCCAAGACTTATGACATCATACCTCATGCTTTACCTCATGTTACTCTAGAATATTCTGCTCCACTCTTCTATGCTTCTCTTCCATTCCATGCATAGCCTCGTTACTCCACTATGACATCATATGCTTACTTATCGTAGTTTAGGGTAGGTTCTCTCAGTAGTATATAAACCTGAATGCAACGTCCAGTGAACTCCAGTTTAGTTCTCTTGGATCTTCTCCTCAAAGACTCCAATTGGATTAGTAATATTCTCTCAACACTCATATCGCTCAAACACCTTTCGCTTTGCGAGTTAGGTGCTCCGCAATCAACTTCGTAATCATCTTTCCATAGTCTCTGTGTGGTGTTCTTAGGCTTCGCTTTGCGAATAGTCTCTGAGTGCTTCAACAATATGTAGCCAGTAAGGACTCAAAAGAAAATACTCTACAACTATGTGTCTACTGAGACACAGACTTCGCGAATAATTCTGATCGCGTGTCCATTTCTGGATTCGCGTACCTCTTACTTAATGGAGCGATTACATGGAGCTCAAAGAAGCAAAATGCTGTAACACTCTTGACTGCTGAAGCTGAATACACGGCACTTGCCCATGCAACAAAAGAAGCCGTGTGGCTGCGTAATCTATTAACTGAATTAGGTTATGAACAAAAGCAGCCAACAATAATCTTTGAGGATAATCAATCCACAATTGCGATTGCTAAAAATCCTCAATATCATCAGCAGTCCAAATATTTTGATTTGAGGAATCATTATATTTGTGATAAGATAACTGACAACACCATCAAAGTAGAGTATTGTCCAACGTCTCACATGACGGTGGATATATTTACTAAAGCGCTGCCAAAACCGAAACACACCCAACATGTTGCCGAACTCAGCATGACTTCAGCTTAAAGGGGAGTGTTGAGTGGACCAGTGAATAAGCCGACCATGCCGTGTGGGTGTTTCATAATATGATGTCAATGTGGCTGCATAGTACTTAAGCCGTATGTCTGAGTTTGAATATAAGGATTTTTCCTGCCATGAATCATCACTATCTAAGCGCTTGCCCAATCGGTCCTCGCATTATATAATTGTACCACATAACCTTCATCACATCCACTCTAAGAGGTTATGAGCCCCACTGGCTTGTAACCGATAGGCGAGCAAACAGAATAATCATTGTCTAATAAAATACTCAATAACATGTCTACTGAAAATACTGTAACCATGTCCACAAGTGCTCCTAATGCAAATGTGAATGCAGGGAATGTCCCAACCGCTGACAAAGCATTCGGCAGTTATAGCTTGGGGTCACTAGCATCTTACAAAACTGACCCACTCAGCGAAAATAATTGGATGGCATGGAAAATACATATCACGACCATTCTAAGCTTGCATGAACTAATCGACCACGTGATCAACAATGATGTTGCGTCATGTGATCCTAAGCAAGCAACAGCCAAGTGGAAAAGGAAAGAGAATATCACTATGATGTTGCTCCAAACAAGCTGGGAATGTGCAAGTGTGGCTGGAGATGAGTAGGTGTGGCCAGAGATGCGTGAGTGTAGTTGGACTTGGGGATAGGGGTCCAGACATGGATGTAACACTGTCACAAAGGCATCGGTTGCATATGTTGCCACCCAGGTTAGTCCTGATTTCTAACATTTCGCTTTAGCTTCTTCTAATTCCATCCACAGGCTTGCTTTGCTTTAACTTCCACCTAGGTTTTCTCATGCACGGATCTCATAACAGACTCTGAGCGTTTCTATTACAGTATTCTTAAGTTACTTGAAGATCATGATGAGAAAGACAAGGTGGATCACCTCATGACTTGATGGAATCAGTAAGAATTCATTTGAGGTTGTATGTTTCGGCACTAAACAACATCAGCAGTCAGGTATTTCCACTTTATACTGAGGTTGAGTGCCTTCCATCCAAGAATAGTGCAATTGCAAGGATCTGCAAGAAGCATGTGGAAGTGAATTGAAGCAAACCTAGAGATCAAGTCGATCTAGGTGCACAACACTAAAGACTATCCCACAAGTAATAAGGAAGATGAACGATTACCACCTTGTTAGGGAGGTAGAGAGTGCATTCTAGGGGAGGATCAAGAGAACTAAACTGGAGTTCTCTGACCGTTGCATTCAAGTATATATACAACTACAGAGGGTCTACTCTAAAGTGATAAATAAGCATATGATGTCATAGTGGAGTAATAAGGCTATGTAAAATGGAAGCATGATGGAGATTAAAGAAGCATGTAGAATGGAAGAGAAGCATAGAAGGCTACAGCTTTGTGGAGTGGAATGTTCTAGAGAATGGCATAAGGTAACATGAGGTGTGATGTCATAAGAGTCTAGGCATAGTCATGTGATAAGATAGACAACAAATGTACCCCATACCATCCTGTCTGAGTTGACTGCTCATATTGGACATAAACCTCTTGTCGTACGGTGGTGCTATGGTGCCTCTGGCATATGCCAGCAAGAATGTTATGGGTTATAATATGTGGCTCCTCGATGTTGTTTGCCAACATGTCCCTGGAAGTTAGCACCCACCATGCGATACAAACCTGATATATTTGTTGCAGAAGGTAGGGTGTGATCCTCTGATCTTGTCGGTCACCTGCAACATGTAGGCAAATGCATGGGTATCACATACCCTCTGGGGTCATGGGTATGGGTAGGGGTCTGCCCTTCTGATACCCATACCCATACCCATACCCATACTCCCAGGCTGGGTATATAGTGTGGGTATGTGTGGGTATACTATTGTAGGTATGTATGGGTATAAATGGCTGTGTCTTCAACTCACATGTCCATCACAAACCTTAAAAATTGACACATTTATATACATTCAGATGATATACTAGCTAGATACTCTAAAATATTTATGTTAATGATGGCAGGTAGCTCAGTGACTAATATTTGTTATTGTAGCATAGTACTTGTTCTGTATTCATAGTGGTGTATATGAGGATACCCATGGGTATGACCCACCATAGGTTGTACCTAGGGTCTACTTTTCCATACCCACAGCATATACCCATACTCTGCATGGGGGTATGGGTTTTTGGTGGGTATGGGTAGGAGTATGATCTCCAATACCCTAGGGTGTACCCATGCAGATGCCCAGATGTTGTGGAGGCTGCATATTATGAGATTGTGTCACAACCTGTTATAATTTTCCATTTCTTTCTCACATCATGCCTATCTTATCAGCCAAGTGCCCTTGACTGATAAGATTACTTACCATGTATTTTTAGATCATTGACTTTCAACTCATTTACAGTCAATGATCCTGTCATCCCATTGTTCACCCCTTTTGTAGTTGAATCCAAAGCAGTCTACCTTACTCTATTTATGCTACCCCAACCAGAGAACACCCAGACTTGACAACAAATCAAACAATAGCCTGCTATTGTTCTCCATTTATATCCATTTAGACTATTGCATAAATAAACTGTAGCACACTCATGTACTTCCTTAACCTATTCTACATTGTCTTCCCTCACTGGTTGACTCTCAGCCTTAAGTGATATCAGTCATCATTCCCACTGTTTGAGTTGAATGCTTATTCACCAGTCCAAACCTCTTGTTCCTAAACTGGACTTTGAGGAATACGATTGTTACTGTGTGGTGTTGCTTACAGCAACCCACATAACAAAAGAATAGCTTCTCTGATTATCCATACTATCCAGTAGTTGGATACCCTGAGTCACATCTAGGACCTTCCTATTTGCAGAATGTGTCTGGGAAACCTGCCCAGCACTTTCACTGCCAATCGCATGATTTCACTGGTGCTTACTGTCAAGTCTGGGTCTTGTTCGACTAACTCTGGGTATAACTCTGGTTGGGGTAGCATAGAGATAATAGAAGTAAGGATAGACTGCTTGGATTCAACTACTCAGGTGAAGAGTTGCTTCCTTGTATAGGTTCCAGTCTAAGGCAGGATAGGAGAAGTAACTTAGTTGATTTCAGACTAACAACTACCGGACAAAGTATCTACAGTCTAAATACTACAAGGAATGACCTGAGGATGTGGGAAAGGAAGAAGGAAGAGGATTACAGTAATAATTGTGGATACACTACATTAGCAGTATCTTTGGCATCATTGGATTGATTGTATAGTACCATGGAATCTTCATGTTTGCGAACTCTTGACAGGGCAGTGTACAGTTGGCCATGAGCGAAGGAATCAGTGTGGAGGTCAAGAACGGTGCGGGTGAGAGTGAGGCCTTGGCAACCATTGAAAGTGGTGGCATATGCAAGACGAAGAGGGAATTGTTTGTGATTGATGGTCCATCCTGAGTGGGGTGGGGAGAAGGTGAAGGTGATACAGGGAATGCAATGGGTGCAATTGTCATTGAGGAGACGTACTTCAATGAATCGCTGATGAAGAGCAGTGATTTCCACACGAGCATTGTGGACTAAACCTTTGTCAACGGAGAGGTTGCACTGCAAAGCACAGATTGCATGAACTTTTAAGTCGAGGCGATAGGGAGGAATGCCAGTGTGAGTTAGCATCGCAAGATAATCAGGAGTGAGTTCAGGAGCATCATCTGGAATGTGATCATCCTCTTTGAGAGTGTCTGCACTGAAGTAGGAGGCTATCATGATGATCAGTCAATAGGAGATGGGTAGAGAAACAGGAGAGCAAACATACTGAAGTCACCAGGAAGTAATTCAAGAATGTGATCGTTGAACTCATCTACAAATGTGACAGGAATGCCAAAGAGATAGTGGGCAGTATGACCTCGAGGATAGGCAACAGCACTAAGAGCACTGCTACCAACAATGAGCACGATGTGGTGTTGTGCACGTAGCATGGAGGAAAAGGCCTTGATGAGAAAAGTCTTCCCTCTACCTGGACGGCCTTCGATGAAAAACATGCGATGTTCATGGTGAAGGACTGTGTGATTAGGGTTCAGCAGGGGTTTTGATAACCCCTGGGGGTCAGGGGTAGGGGTATATGGGGGTAGGGGTAGGGGTCAGAATGTATTTACCCCTGTACTCCAAGCATACCCCAGAGGTCACTAGCTGATTGGGCCATCAACTATATAGAACCAATCCTAAACCTTGATATTATATCAAAACCTTAAATCATCCTAATAGCCAGGTGGTCGTGCACCCTTATCACTGTGTCCCGAAGCTTTACATCATGACCCCAAAAAGGATAACAAAACCCACTGAAAAGGTGCTTGCCATGGCTGAAGAGAATACTCGAGGTAAAAGGAAGACTGCCGAGGGTTCGGGGGCTGTACAACCATCAAAGAAGGCAAGGTTACCACATCTCAAGCGACTTCAGATGATAGCATTTCAAAAATCACTGTGGCGACATCAGGCCCAAGCCATCGGGCCACTGTGCGTACTGAGGAAGAGGAGGCGGCATTACATGCCGATGACAACATTGATGCCACCCTCGAAACCCCAGATGATGATCCAGAAGAGTCTTCCGATGGCGAACTCGGTATTTTCCCCGGAAGTTGGTTTGTTTACAACTCAACTAATTCTACTTCTATAGCGAGACTTATGAAAGACTGGAATTCACCTATTTATGCCTTTTACGAACCAGTCCCAACCATCGAATACGAAAACGGGCGTCGTTGCCATGTGTTCAAATGTACTGCACGAGGTTGCAAGCATCGTGTGCGCCGATACCTTGATAAAAGTGATGCAACATCCACTGGCAACATGCGGAAGCATGTTAAAAGCTGCTGGGGTGAAGCTGCATTGGAGACGGCAATGGATGCAGGCACAACAGCGGCTGCTCGTGATGGCCCTGTTCAAAGTATTCTCAATACCGGTTCAATCAAGACATCGTTTGAACGCAAAGGGAAAGGCAAAGTGACCTACTCCCACCGCCAGCACACCCGCACAGAAACGAAGTACGAGCATATTAATATTATAAAAAAAATCTTACATTATTTATAGGGCTGAACTTGTACGATGGGTGGCAGAAAGCTTGCGTCCATTTGAGATTGTGAACGATCAACGTTTTCGTTCATTGATGAAGACTGGGCGACCTGAATACTACATACCATCTCCTTCAACTGTATCTCGCGATGTGAAGCAGGTCTTCATAAAGACACGCAATCGTATCGCCCGCATGCTACAAGTAAGCCAAACTCATATTGCACCCTGAAAATGATTCAGAATGCTAAAAATTAAAAGAATTACGAAGGCGAACTTAATTTCACCACAGACGCCTGGACGTCTCCAAACCATAGGGCCTATGTTGCAGTCGGCGTACATCTAGAGCATGAAGGGCAACCTCTTTCAATGATCCTTGATATTGTCGAGGTGGCGAAGGTAAGTAGATTGGACTTACAGCGTAAATGATAAGGCTGATGAGCCTCCAGTCACACAGCGGTGTCAATCTTGCACAAGCGTTTGCAACAATTCTACGAGATTTTGGAATATCAGATAAGGTGAGTACCATGTCATTTGCTGGGAGAGATAGAAGGCTCACTTGTAAAGTAGATACTTAGTATCACTGCTGACAACGCGTCATCAAACGACACGCTTGTTGCTGAGCTTGCTGACCTTGTTGCCCACTTCGGAGGAGAAACGAACAGGACACGTTGCTTTCTGCATATTGTCAACTTAATTGCGAAGTCATTGATCCGTGAATTTGATTCACCGAAGACGAAAGGACTTGGGGATGATATAATCAGTAGCACAGACGACGAATTGGATGAACTTACAAAGGACCTTGACTTGGAGGACAGCCTCACGCGAGAAGAAGACCCCGACAGGGATGAGGAGAAGGACGATAATGAGGAGGGCTGGGTAGACGAGATGATGTTGTTGAGTGATGAGGAGCGTGCACAGCTGCAAGGTAACATTGCTCCAATACGCTTAGCACTTGCGAAGGTCAGCGAAAAATCATGGAAAACCTTGAAACATACTCCTGATACTAGTTTTCCTTTTCAGCTTCGAAAGCTTGCCTTCAAGATCATACATTCCACGACTATCTTGCTGCCCACATGGAAAGAGATACTTGCTGAATTCAAGCTGGCTGTCCGAATAATGCCGCGTGACGTGTCGACTCGATGGAATTCAACATTCGATATGCTGGAATTTGCTCTGGAATACAGGCAGGGGATCGATGCGATCACCGACAAGCGGAAATTGGGACTGGGTGTATACGAGTTGCAGGAGTACGAGTGGACACTGATTAAACAATTGCGGGATGTGTTGAAGGTACGTTGTTACATGTCACGGTGTCACAGTGACACTCACCAAACACTCGCTGCCACAGATCCTCAAGGATGCAACGTTGTACTTTTCACGCCAGACGCCTAACCTCGCCATGGTAATCCCTGCGATGGACCATATCGACAGTGTGTTTACCAACTGCATGCTCAAGAAGCAAGTTCTCGACTCTGCAATTCGCGCAGCACTGGGCCTTGCAAAGCACACATTGAATAGGTATTATTCCCTCACAGACTCGTCTGACGTCTATCGTATTGCTATGGGTGCGTGTATAAAAATGTTTGTTCAAATTAGCTCTGACAATTCCATATTCCAGTTCTCCATCCGCGACACAAGCTTGCGTACTTCAAGGCTGCAGGATGGGCGTCTGACTGGATCAACACTGCAGAAGAACTTGTTCGTGCCGAGTTCGAGCGCTCGTATGCGCCGTATCCAGTCGTTTCTGAGAAGAAAGCACTGGGAGAGGCTCATGATGTTGACGAGGTGCGTCATCATTCCCTCACAATAATGTTTTTATCTAACTACAAGGCGCTTACACTCAGGGTGAATCTGACAACATATTCGACAGCCTTCCAGCGCTCGCAAAAACTCAAAGTTCGTTGTCGTCTAACGAGCTCAAGGCTTACCTCAATACCGACCTCGAGGACGTGACCGACGTTATCGCATGGTGGCACGGTCATCGCAAGACCTATCCGCGACTCTCCCGAATGGCGCTTGATTATCTCACCATACCTGGTATGCTTTGCATCCTTTCGTTGTTGAGAAGATCATTGACAATATGGTATTAGCAACCTCCGTCGATGTGGAACGCATTTTCAGCCGTGGCCGCCTCCTTCTCTCATACGTTCGAAACCGCCTTTCTGCACAAACGACTCGTGCGCTGCTTTGCATTGGACTGTGGAGCCTCCTGGGATTGGTGAAGGATGATGATGTCTTGCGAGTCGCAACGCTCCCCGACGTTGAAGGGGAAGAGGAAGAGCTTGAGGAAGGGTGGGATTCAATCACTGTCAACTAGTATTTTTCATTGCATCGCTTGTCAGGAATGGTTTATTGGAATAGCAGCTGAACGTGTCGAACGAGCCCGGAACTCTAGGATAGTATATAAGTACAGTAGATTATCTACACAATGTATCATTCCCGCTATGGAACCTGCGAGACCCATGAGACCCGTGAGACCCGTGACATTACCCACTACCCCTGCAGTACCCGCAGGGTTACCCTTTACCCTTCAGCACCCTTGGGTATAGGGGTAGGGGTAGCTGGGGGTAGGGGTAGGGGTCAACATCAGGATACCCAAGGGTTTACCCCTGCTGATCCCTATGTGTGATGAAGCAGCTGAAAGAGATCTTGTTGTTCGGTGTTTAACATGTTGCACATATCTTCACTTTCAGCAGCAAATGTTGCATGGTGTTGACGGAGGTAGATGAGTTTGTTGGTGAGGCATAGGAAGACCGAAGTCATGAAGGTGTTTGTGAGAATGAGAGAGGAGATCATCGAGGATGTGTAAGACAGCATCAAGTCCTGCAACTTCATCATGGAGGCGGTCAATGTGATCAAGGCTCATGGAGAGGCGGAACTCAGTCCAGAGGGGCATTGCTGGATACTCTTCTACTATGATCTGGATGAAAAGGAAACGTAGCTGTGAGGGAGTCCGATGAGAATCAACTGCCTCCTGCATGGTGAGCTGCCCTTCATCTTGATTTAGAAATAGACTGAGATCGCAGGCAGCTTCTTGGAAAGTGGGGAATTTGGTTTCGTTAATAGTACGGAGATCAAGGAAGGAGGAAGCAGGTTGATGGAGGAGAAGAGAGCAGAGATAGAAAACTTCACCACAGCGAATGGGAATGGAATCCAGTCGTGCGACTTTGTCACGGTGAAGACGTTGAGATGCTTTTTTGCGAATGACACCATTTGCTGAGTTTTCAGCCTGAGGAAGATCGAGCGGTGCAAGAGGATCTCCAGGGGTGTAGGGATACAACATGTATTGTTCGTAATATTCCTCATAACGCAGAGGAGCTAGCTGTGGTGCACAAAGAAAGTAGCGGTGAAGAAGAGAAGTGGTCGATCTGCCTTGGCGTTGATGGAATTGAGGGGTATTCTGATGAGGAAGATGGACAGGTAGGCTTTCCACTGCTGGCTCTTTGTGAGTGATGTCAAACCCAAGAATGTGCCATGCACTCTCGGGAGCAGAAAAATATCTGCCTTTTTGGTAGTCAGCGACTTCGTCAACAGGAGGAGGTCTTGCATCTGGAACGAAGGATTTGTTTTGAATTGCGAAGAAGGCGATGTCTGGTCCTTTGTAGAGATATTTGTAGAGGTAGGTGAACACCTTTGCAGTGAAGACAACGTCAAAGTGGAAGTGACAGTCTGCAATGTCCAGCAGAATTGGACAGTAAGGGACAACCCACACATCTTCTCGTTCGCGACGGGGCCAATGAACATGACCTGAATCATCAAGGGTGGTGGTGGGTTGGGTAGCATGAGGGAAGTCATAGATACATCGCCCGTTGTGGTTGCATCGACTGCCAGGACAGGAGAGGTGATTTTCATTGTGCCTCATATATTTTTCCACCTTCGCACGAAGAGGAGGATTGTTGCGAGGCAGTTCAGCACTGATGAGAGTGTCAAGGACTTCAAATGGAGGTTCAGGGTCCACTTGAGGAAGAATAATGGTGAGATGTTGATAAAGAGAAGTAGAGAAAGAGAGGCATACTTTGAAGATGATGTGTGCATGAGGAAAGCCACGTTTCTGGAACTCAATCACCTTCACCATATATTTCAGGACTCCAAATGAGGTACGAAGGACATGAAGGACTTTCTCAAGTGTGACTTGAACACTCGAGCGACAATGATAGGGATGTCAGCAGCTGTCTGACCAGACTCTTAGGCCTATAGTTTCCTGGGTAGCTATTGGCCTAACAGGTCACAAATCGGTGGGAATTCCCATGTGTTTGTTTTACCGGGGAAAAGCATTGGGAAATCCCCAACTAGGTTGGGGAAAATCGGAGTTTTACCAAGACTTTAAGGGGTGTCTGGGGTCAAAATATACCTAAGAGGGGGGGGGGGGGCATTACCTGGGGAATTCCCAACCTTTTTTTGCATGTCTAGATAAGAATTTCCGGCCTGCTCATTGGAAATTCCCAAGGTATTTTCTGACCTTCTTCATAGGATATCAGGGATTTCCCACCTGCTGTATACATCTGGTTGGGAATTCCCCAAGACTATGATTGAGTGATGTGGGAATTCCCTGGCACTATGATTGAGTGACATGGGAATTCCCCAGTGCTATAATTGAGTGATGTGGGAATTCCCCAGCACTATGATTAAGTGACATGGGAATTCCCCGGCACTACAATTGAGCAGTTGGGAAATCCCCAGTGCTATGATTGAGTGATGTGGGAATTCCCCAGCACCATGATTGAGTGACATGGGAATTCCCCGGCACTACAATTGAGCGGTTGGGAAATCCCCAGTGCTATGATTGAGTGATGTGGGAATTCCCCAGCACCATGATTGAGTGACATGGGAATTCCCCGGCACTACAATTGAGCGGTTGGGAAATCCCCAGTGCTATGATTGAGTGACATGGGAATTGACAAAAGTGTACACATTTTTGCTACACTTTTTTAAGTTGGTTTGGTAGACAAAAGTGTACACTTTTGGCTAGAGTTTTGCTACACTTTGTGTACACTTTTTTAGTACACTTTTTAAGTTGGCTTGGTAGACAAAATATACACTTTTGGCTGGAGTTTTGCTACAGTTTGTGTACACTTTTTCGCTACACTTTTTTAAGTTGGTTTGATAGACAAAAGTGTACACTTTTGGCTGGAGTTTTGCTACACTTTTTAAGTTGGCTTGGTAGACAAAAGTATACACTTTTGGCCGGAGTTTTGCTACACTTTGTGTAAATATTTTCATCACATTTTTTTAAATTGGTTTGGTAGACAAAAGTGTACACTTTTGGCTGGATTTTTGCCACACTTTATATATACTTTATAATGATGACTGTGATTACATACATTTGGAATAAGTAGATCAGCAGGGTTATTAATATTAGATGTGATTAGATAAGTATATAATAGCTAGATAAATATAACTATTATAATGATGTGATTAGATAAGCATGAGATAAGTAGATAAGTAAAATTATAATGGTAGATATGATTAGATAAGCATGAAATAAGTAGATAAGTGAAATTGAAATGATAGACGTGATTAGATAAGTATAAAGTAACTAAATAAATGAAACTATCATAGTAGATATAATTAGATCATTATTAAATATATAGATAAGTGAAATTAAAATGATAGATGTGATTAAATAAGTATAAAATAACTAAATAAATAATATTATAATAGTAGATATATTTAGATAAATATAAAATAAGTATTATAAATCTAAGAAATTTCCATCTAACATAATTATAGTGGTGGAGAATTTTCAAGCTTATATAATTATAGGACTGGGGAATTTTCAAGCTTACTCAATTATAATGCATTAGTAAATTCCTACCTTGCTTAATTATAATGCTAGAGAATTTCCAAGTCTATATAATTATAGTTACTAACAAATTCTCACCTCATTTAATCATAGTGCTGGGGAATTTCCAATCTTATAGAAATATTGCTGAAAATTTCTACCTTGCTTAATTATAATACTAGGAAATTCTCAAACTTACTTGGCAGTTAACTGATATATCTACATGGTCTATACACCACTAAAAGCACATTTGGGCATTCCCAATGCTCATAAAAAATAGCCATGAGATTTTTCAACTTGTCCAAAAAATGTAATTGAAATGTCCTATGACAGCCCTAGAAGCACACTTGGGCATTTCTAATGGTTACAAAAAACGATCATGGGACTTCCCAAACTTGCTCAAAAAGTATAATTGGGATGTCCCATTATAAC
Source organism: Melanogaster broomeanus (assembly GCA_014904935.1). Classification (NCBI taxonomy): domain Eukaryota; kingdom Fungi; phylum Basidiomycota; class Agaricomycetes; order Boletales; family Melanogastraceae; genus Melanogaster; species Melanogaster broomeanus. The sequence goes on along the minus strand of MU123924.1, from coordinate 7,598 downwards.
CCTAGAAGTACACTTGGGCATTCCCAATGGTCACAAAAAATGTCCATGGGACTTCCCAAACTTGCCCAAAAAGTATAATTGGGATGTCCCATTATAGCCCTAGAAGCACACTTGGGCCTTCCCAATGGTCATAAAAAATAGCCATGGGACTTCCCAAACTTGCCCAAAATGTATAATTGGGATGTCCCATTATAGCCCTAGAAGCACACTTGGGCATTCCCAATGCCTATAAAAAATAGCCATGGGACTTCCCAAACTTGCCTAAAAAGTACAATTGGAATGTCCCATTGCAGCTCTAGAGACATGCTTGACCAATGCCAGTATGTCTCTTCACTCTGGAAATTCATATAATAAATATAAAACATTTATGAAAATTTTCATTTAGACTAATGTGGGCTATCCCAAAATATCCCCTTTTGGCTAAACTGGGATTGCCCAAAGACCCCCTGACACCATAGTCTAGTCTGGGATGTGGATGGTCCTAGGTGGGTGGTAGGGCATGCCCATTGGGCAGTCTGTGGGAAGACCCAGCTATTCCCCAGGGATAGACTCTAAACAGCCCTGGGCAGACCTTGGTCTAGCTGGCTCTAAGCCAAAAAGGTTTGGAGAATCGTATCAGCCAATTAACCTCCAAAAAGTGGTTACCTGAAGTGGTGCTGGGGAATTCCCACATCACTCAATCATAGCACTGGGGATTTCCCAACTGCTCAATTGTAGTGCTGGGGAATTCCCATGTCACTCAATCATAGTGCCAGGGAATTCCCATATCACTCAATCATAGTGCTGGGGAATTCCCATGTCACTCAATCATGGTGCTGGGGAATTCCCACATCAGTCAATTATAGCACTGGGGAATTCCCATGTCACTCAATCATAGTGCTGGGGAATTCCCATAGCACTGGGGATTTCCCAACCGCTCAATTGCAGTGCTGGGGAATTCCCAACCACTCAATTGTAGTGCTGGGGAATTCCCACATCACTCAATCATAATGCCAGGGAATTCCCATGTCACTCAATCATGGTGCTGGGGAATTCCCACATCACTCAATCATAGCACTGGGGAATTCCCAACCACTCAATTGTAGTGCTGGGGAATTCCCACATCACTCAATTATAGCACTGGGGAATTCCCATGTCACTCAATCATAGTGCCAGGGAATTCCCACATCACTCAATCATAGTCTTGGGGAATTCCCAACCAGATGTATACAGCAGGTGGGAAATCCCTGATATCCTATGAAGAAGGTCAGAAAATACCTTGGGAATTCCCAATGAGCAGGCCGGAAATTCTTATCTAGACATGCAAAAAAAGGTTGGGAATTCCCCAGGTAATGCCCCCCCCCTCTTAGGTATATTTTGACCCCAGACACCCCTTAAAAGTCTTGGTAAAACTCCGATTTTCCCCAACCTAGTTGGGGATTTCCCAATGCTTTTCCCCGGTAAAACAAACACATGGGAATTCCCACTGTTTTGTGACCTGTTAGGCCAATAGCTACCCAGGAAACTATAGGCCTAAGAGTCTCATTTCGGTGGTGACTGAAGTGTCAGGCCAGTCAGGGTTGAAGGTCATGGTGCAGAAGAAGATAGGCTTCCCAAACTTTCACCCAAGCGCCATTGCATCTGCGGTCTGCTCTGAAGTCCAAGCATGAGAGCCTACGAAGCTTGAGGGAAGTTTAATGTCAGGATCGAGGTCGGTGTTGTTGTCCTCATCAGGAAAGGTTACATGCATGGCATGAGCAGCACCAGTAGCATAAGCCTCATTTGCACGAAAGCGACGTTCCCTCTTGATGTATAGCAAACGCTGCTCTTCAGTGCGAGAGTACATGTCAACCAGGTATTCGCAGCAGAGGCGACCCAGAATGGAGAAGCGGTCATCATCATCTGCAAGAAGACGATTCCGATACCAATCTATCTGAGAGAGATGAGGAATGGGAGGAATGTCATTCAAACCCCATCCCATCTCAGCGTAAGGGAAGAATAAGATGTAGTGCAAAGGTTCATAGTGTTGAGACAGAATGTTAATGAATTGAGGCTCATGAGAGCCTCGACGACGAATGAGGATGGAGCAAGGATTGATGGAGGTGGAATTTGATGCATGCATCACTGCAGGAAAGTCTCCATTGGAAGAGTGGTCCTTCAATTCCAAGATGCGGCGATGACGACGGGATGTGGACTGGAAGTAGCATGGGCGCCAAATTGAATGGCTTTTGCTTCCCGCAATGATTCATCGTATAAAAACCAATGAATGGAGTGATCAGCATATTCGGTGTTGCGCAGGAGATGATATGTGCGCCCAATGATGACGACAGCAGGAGGGCCTCCTGTAGAACTGGTGGCAAAGTGTTGAAAGCCTCCAGTCACTCCAATGCCAGTGAAGGAGAATAAGTTGTTGATTACACGACTGAACTCTGCCAGATGACGTGCTTGTTGAGGACTGTTGAGCAAGAGACGCATGCGAGGAGGAAGAGGATGGAGATGGGGAACCACACAACGTCCATTCCTACAGCAGAAGGAGTTTGCTTCTGTGCTGAGAAGGCGGGCATTGCAATGAGGACAGCGGCGATTCCAAGTGGGCACTGCAATAGGGGGCGGAGGATTCTCGTGCAAGGCATCCCACCAAGCTAATGAATGTGCAGGTGGTGGGGACGATACAGTAACTTGCTGAAACCCTTTGAGAAACAGAGCACAGCCATCATTTGCCACAGCAGACATGCCACACCGATTTCATCCCGTGAAGTCAGGGAATATGAATTTATGTTGTGCTTGGCCCTAATTGATGTCAGAGCTGGTTATAAATGCAATCATCAATGCATCAGTGCTCTCAAGGATAGACTATTAAATCACAGCCCACTTGTACACAAATATATGTTCATTTCTAATCTGTATATTGGAACAGGTCTTTTAAATATGCGAGATGAATACTATGTGCATATGCATACATTAAGTAAGCTATTGCTATTTGCAGGCCATCTTTTTATACTTCTAAGTCATCCATTTTTTTCAAAGTGGCCATGACCTCCTTTCAGCCACCAAAGCCAAATCTGAACAAAGCATTTCAAGGCCTCCGGGTCTGGACCTCTCATCACCTCCCCCTTTTGAACAATGAACTGATAGCCTTTTGAAGTGCAGATGACCACCAGGATCATTGAATGAGGGAAATGGTGCATGGCTAACTCCTCAAGTGTGCAGTCCCCTTTTGCTTCAACCATTCCATAATTGTGGTCAGTAGTATAGTCAATGATGCCATCCTTGCAAACAACAGTATTGAACCCCAGGCATGCCTTGGACCTCAACCGAATTTAGATAGGGACTGAATGCTGGCCAGGTATCAAAGTAGACCCGGAGAGCAAAATGTGTCTTGTGGATCCATTAGACACCACAAAATGGCACTCAGTTTGACTTACAAGATGATAGTGCTTTATAAAATCATTCCCCAGTTCAGCTGCAAGTATATGTCACAATGATCTAGCATCATCTGTGATGCTCCGAGTCACCTGGTGGCTGTTGGGGGTTGGCATCTGATGCAGTGGCAGAAAAGTAGGCCCCCGAATCTTAAAACAGCATCTATTATAGGAAGAATGTTTTGTCAAATGTGCTTACTGGAACCCTTTTTTTCCTAGGGGTTACATCATGTCATAATTCCCATGATGGCCATGCAGAAGCTCTACACACTGTCACTGGGCTTGATTGAATGCCAACTGAGCCTGGATCACTCCTTTGTATTCTCATTTGAGTAATCTGACCTTATTTGACATACTTCTAATGTGGCCTCTTCTGGGGCAGTGCACTCCTTGAGAATGCATCATGTAACCATCCCAGATGGAGTTGTGGTGCTCAAGGGATGTGTCCAAGCAGCCTGTCCAGATCCAGCCTCATGATCACAACCAGACTCACTGTTTCGTCCCTATTCCAACTGGTGGCTCACCTATGGAACGCCACCATTGTGGAACCTGTTTTCGGGCATGATTATTACCTGGAATGCTTATGTTGGCTGATACTCTAGTAGCTACATCTAAAGTTATCAACAAATCACCTTATTCGCGCTTCATCACATGACCTCAATGTAGCTCTGCAACCCCAACGACACCCTAAACCTTGTGCCAAAACTTAGCTCACAAGACTGATTGTGGTGTTTCTAGACAAATAGCATGTGGAAAGTGACCAAGCTTATCAGAAGTAGAAAGTAAACAGCAACAATATATATTGCACATCTTCCTTGGATGACAGGTATGGTAAAACTCATCCACATCACTAAGGGTACTATCATCACTTTCAGACCACTCCCAAGCTAACATGGTTGTCACCAAGACTAGTGATGGATGCTCAAAGACGCACCAATATACAAGTTGCCAAGTTTGATGCAGTGATTACATGTGCCATTGGAGCAACAAACTTGAGCATCAAGGTAATTCAGATGTTTTTCCTGCTTGGACCTACTGAAGAGCAGATAGAAAATTCCGAGGCCGGTGCTCAATAGCATTCAATCAAGACACTGGTCGGAAGCTCAGCTGGCCAGCATGGCAGTGTCGATTTCTGCTGATCATGTCAATGATTCTCTTACATTATTCTGGTTGAAGCAACGCAGTGGACAATTGGGTCAGATCAAAGCCCATTTGACTCTCAGCACCTCACATACCAAAGGAGCACTCATCGGTTTTTTTGATGGATTGAAGGATTGAAGGATATCTATCTATTGTGGTCCCGCTGATCCAGTTACTGGTTGGGTCTAGAGCATTGACATATTTCTTCATGACTGGGCCACCAGCAATCGCTTGCTCACACTTGAGGCTGTCTCTGTCTCCAATAGTTGAACTGGTTGGATCGTGCCAGAGTGCATTGACGCACTCCTTCCTGATGTGCATGATATCATTATCTGCCTCATTGGCACTGGTCAGCTTGCCAGGGCCACTAGCGATATGCTCCCTTGACAGCCATTCTCATGGCAACATCAAGCATATCTTTGTCTTCAGCACATCATCATCTAACATGCAATTGGTTGCAGAGATGCAGAAGGACATTGGCATCACGCTCATCACCACGTCAGACAGATCCCTACTTCCTACTGCTCACTTCTTGATAATGGCCACTGGTGCAAAGAAGCCAGTCATCACCGTCGATGAAATAAGTCCAGATGCTGTCATGCGAGCTCTCGGTATCAACGAGCTTCTGACCAAGTATTTCAACCACCTTACACAGGAGCACTCAACCATACTAGTCGACAATATTGAAGCAGTGGAAAAGCATGGTGTAGATGCCCTGGCATACTATTACTCACACAGAGGAAAGAAACTAACCAACCAAGGAAGAGACAATGGAATTATGAACATCATGGATTTTTTAGACAACCCACTTGTGCTTGGCCGCAAAACGGGTGGTGCTGCTCATGTGGCTCCAGTCAGGTTGGCTAACAGATATGAGTTCCTGGCACCATATGGAAGGAATCCAGTATGGGGTGACTGAAGATCAGCAAGAATATTCCATTGACTTCACTTCCCACTGCAGTTTGTTATCCACTTTTCGTTTCCCTGTCATCGCTTGAAGTCAAACTGAAATTGTACAGTGTTTACCACTTTGTTTGCTAAGGTCGCTTTGTGATTAAAAAGGAAAGTAAATACTTTAGCCTACCATCAACCCGTCTGAATATGATTTAGTGTTTTACCTATGTTTCATCTGAGCCAGGGATTCCTTAAACTTTTGAAATTTAGGTGCAACCACTTTATTATAGATATTCTGATTTAAAATCTGAAGTGCAGGAAGGGTGGTTCTTGGCTAAGGATGCCCAGATATCTGTCTTTCCGGATTAACTACATTAACTGAATGATCTTTTTGTGGGTCTCACACCCTGGCAAGATATAAGGACGCAGCCTTGTGATTCGGCAAAGGCACATCATCATTTCACATGATTAAGCTGTTTTTAAAGAGCGGCAGGGGCTTTGTTGAAAACTACATGAGGCGTGACAATTCAGAAGCTAGAAGACATTTGATACTAAGAAATATTGTAACAACAGTCAGAGTCAGAGGAAGGTGCAGTGTGGTAAAGACTGCGAACAAGAGGGATGAAGGGCACATGGACGCAAAAGTAATTTCATACTGAATGAGTTTGTAGTGTTTTAATGGAGATTGGGATAATAGTCTGATGCCATAAACTGTTCAGGCAAAGGCGGGATGGCAGTTCTGGAAGGGGCAATAAGCTATCGCCTTTGATGCTTACTATGGACCTACTCCAGGTGGTGACTGGTTAGTTGTGGGACATCTCATGGACCAAGCCAAAGATGGAGCTCTGATAACTGCTTGTTTCCGTCATGGCAGACATGGTCATGTTGCCAATCTGGGACTGCAGATGCTTGGTTCCCATGTGGTAGTTCCAAGGAAGAGCCAAACCCAAGCAATTGTAAATCAGGATCTCAAGATCCTCCTCAAGACAGCCTGTAATTTCCAAATCAAAGTATTTTAAATAGCCACCAACACAACTGGTTTTGCCCTCTTTTCCATGAAGAAGCATGATGCATCAACCAGCCACTCAACCCCTTCTCCTGCTTGAATATTATGGAAGTATCTTGCTTCAGTGATCTTGAAGTCCTGGGGTCTGTTCACACCACAAATAGCAACTCCTGGATAACATGCATTGATGTATTTGATGAGCCTAATGCAGATGTGGTCGCCAACATACGATTTCTTGTCATTTGGAATGGTGACGGGGATGTTGAGTGGATTGGTGAGGATGCCATTATCACATTGTTCACCCAATCCAGTGAGAGCAATTTGGAAGCAAAAGATGTGGAGGTTGGTGCCCAGGTATTCATCGCTGAACGCCCTGCCATTCTGAAATAAAAACTCCTCGTCAACATCTGGGTTCACCAGGGCAAGTGGTAAAGCAAAGGGAATTGATAGAGGTGTAAGGTGAGGTTCATCCCATCTGGGATGCACATTCCTTGGATGTGGAACTTCCTGCATGAAACACAATATGATCTTTCCAGATGGTGTTGAGGCCTCAATCGAGGTTGACTCATGTCAACTAGTGAAGATCAACTAGAAGGGCATTGCAAGACATAGCTGCTCACCCATTTAGTTAATCTCTCACCTTCTTTCAGAGCTTTCATTGAATGGAAGGCCAACAAGAGCAAAAAGGCATAGAAGTCTAGGCCAAAACTGGTCATACAACTGCCAGACATTTGAGACAGTGCCAGTTGTTTTAAACAGAAGTCAAGGTGCTTGGCACCACTAGAATGATGTGAGATATGCAATCAGATTGTGCGAATGTTCATATGAAGTGATCAATAGAATTTTGTTCTATATAAGGCGAAATGCACTTCAGTCACCACCAAAATGGGACCTCTTAGGCCTATAGTTTCCTGGGTAGCTATTGGCCTAACAGGTCACAAATCGGTGGGAATTCCCATGTGTTTGTTTTACCGGGGAAAAGCATTGGGAAATGCCCAACTGGCTTGGGGAAAACCCGAGATTTCCTAAGGCTGAGAAGGGTGTCCGGGGTCAAATTATACCTAAGAGGGGGGTAATTACCGGGGGAATTCCCAATGTTTTTGACAGATCTAGATAAGAATTTCCCACCTCCTTGTTGGGAATTCCCCGCTGTATAA
>MU123923.1:0-39271 GCA_014904935.1 Melanogaster broomeanus | reverse complement strand
GTAAAACTTTTTAAGTTGACTTGGTAGACAAAAGTGTACACTTTGTGGCGGAGTTTTGCTACACTTTGTGTACACTTTTTCAGTACACTTTTTAAGTTATTGGTAGACAAAAGTGTACACTTTTTGCTGGAGTTTTGCTACACTTTGTGTACACTTTTTGCTACACTTTTTTAAGTTGGTTTGGTAGATAAAAGTGTACACTTTTGACCAGAGTTTTGCTACACTTTATATGATAACTTGTATAATTATAGGTAGATAAGCTAGGTTACTAATATTAGATGTGATTAGATAAATATATAATACGTAGATAATATAACTATTATAATATATGATTAGATAAGCATAGAATAAGTAGATAAGTACAACTATAATGGTAGATATGATTAGATAAGCATGAAATAAGTAGATAAGTGAAATTGAAATGGTAGATGTGCTTAGATAATATAAAATAACTAAATAAATGAACTATAATAGTCGATATAATTAGATAAACACTAAATATATAGATAAGTGAAATTAAAATGATAGATGTGATTAAATAAGTATAAAATAAATAAATAATAAAATTATAATAGTAGATATGGTTAGATAAATTAAAAATAAGTATTATAAATCTAGAAAATTACCACTTAATTTAATTATAGTGGTGGAGAATTTTTAAGTTTATTCAATTATAGCACCAGTGAATTTCTACCTCACTTAATTATAATGCCAGAGAATTTCCAAGTCTATATAATTTGTACTTACTAACAAATTTCCACCTCATTTAATTATAGTGCTGGGGAATTTTCAATCTTATAGAAATAATGCTGACAAATTCCTACCTCACTTAAGTATAATACTAGGAAATTCTCAAACTTTCTTGGCAATTAACTAATATATCTATATGTAGTATATTAAGGTGGGAGTAGAGCAGCCTATTGGGTAGTCTTTGGCAAGACCTAGCTATTCCCCAGGGATAATTCTAAACAGCCTTGGGCATGACCTTGGTCTAGCTGGCTGTAAGCCAAAAAGATTTGGAGAATCATATCAGCCAATTAGCCTCCAAAAGTGGTTATCTGAAGTGGAATTATAGGACTGAGGTAAGTTCCATGCAATTCAATTATATAGCTGGGGAATTCCCATGTCAATCTATTATACTCTTGAGAATTCCAAGCTCATTACATTATAGCGCTGGGGAAATCCCAGGCAACTCAATGATATAGTTAGGAATTTCCATGTCAATCTATTATACTGCTGGGAATTCTGACCTGAATTATAAGGCTAGGGAATTTCCATGTCAATCTATTATACTATTGGGGAATCCCAACCTTACTGAATTATAGGACTGGGGAATTCCCGATCTCACTCAATTATAGGGTGGGGAATCCTGCTCTATTATAAAATAATAGTAATAATGTTGTAGGTAGACTACATATACAACGTACCCGCGGGTAGACCCTCGACGGGTATGCCTGCGGGTTGTTACCCTCTGACCCATGCAAAAACCCGTACCCGCACATGCGGGTACCAACCCGTGACGGGTACGGGTACGGGTATGACCTCCCACACCCGCGGGTTTACCCGTGCCACTGCTAAATGCTTTTCCCCGGTAAAACAAACACATGGGAATTCCCACCGATTTGTGACCTGTTAGGCCAATAGCTACCCAGGAAACTATAGGCCTAAGAGGTCCCATTTTGGTGGTGACTGAAGTGCTGCTACTATCCAGATGATGTTATTGCTTGAAGACATACGTTCATCCATCTACTCTGACGCTGAACGAAATGTACCCGATCATGAGGGTGGTCCTTCCAATGGACTTTCTGTGGATGATCTTCACAACGACCCCACAAACCCTCCATCGCTGCTGCATCTTTCAGCAGAGTGTTGGTAATGTGAGCATGAACTACGAATGAAAAAGATACAATTCAAGCATATGCCAAGTGCAGACAATGAGAAACAGAACATTGTTTTCATGCACCGCACTGGACCTATGATGACGAAGAAGACATATGTCAAGTGCAGAAAGATGACTACAAGAACAGTGCAGTCATCCTTCGCACTGGAGGCAAGCAACAGTGGTCAAGAAGAAGAAAAGCGATGATTTACGTGTTCAACGTTGCAACATTACGTCATCCCAGCCAAGATCCCGTTGTTCCGATCTTCTCTTCCAAAATAGAAGGATCTTCGCTTCGCTGTCACACACCAAGAGTGTTGGTGATGTGAGCATGAAGAACGAATGAAGAAGATATGATGCAGCATACGCCAAGTGCAGATGATGAGAACAAAACATTGTTTTCATGCACCACACTGGACCTATGATGACGAAGAAGACATACATCAAGTGCAGAAAGATGACTACAAGATCAGTGTAGTCATCCTTCGCACTGGAGGCAAGCGACAGTGGTCAAAGAAGAAGAAAGGCGACGAGTTACGCGTTCAACATTGCAACATTACGTCATCCTGGCCAAGATCCCAGTGATCCGATCTTCTCTCCCAAAATAGAGGATCTTCGCTTCGCTCAATCTAGAAGGCAGCAACGTTTAAGCACCCATGCCAGCAGTGATGCATGTTTTTCATTTGCCATTCATTTGCCATCCGACTTCTTTGCCATCACACTCGGCCTGCCATCACCATTCATTTCCCATCACACCATCACACCAATATGTCATCATTGCCATCAAGCGCTTCCTGGATACACGAGTTCGCCAATCAAATGGTTATGCGCATGCCATCGGCCAGCCGCTTGATGACCAGTCAATGCCAGCATGGCTTGTCACATCATTCTCCCCTGCTGTACCATTCCCTGTTCACACAGGGCAAAAACTCATCATCCAGAGCTCAACTGAAATGCGCATCTATTTCGGCTCTATCAAGTCAGTCTTATGGCTTGATCAAAGGCATATTGTCCTCCACATTGTCCCTCTCCACTCAGCATATGGAGAATTCCTTCCTCCATCCTGCACCATCTACATCCCTCGCTCTCTCATCCAGTTGTCCAAATTTCACCAGCTGCAATATTCCCTCCTTTCATCACAGCTGCCAGACAACTTGCACGAACTTCCTGCTTCAATTCCACCTGTATGCTCTCCCATACCTTCTATTCAGCAGAGACAGGATGAATCCCCTTCACCAATCACCTTCCTCAATCTCAGCTCCACTCCTTCACTTTGATTAGTGCTCAGCCATTGCACGCTCACAGAGGAGCTAGAACTGTACAAGGGGACAGCAGTGTTCATGCACACAGGGGGCATAGGATGCATATGGGACACCAATGGGATATTGATGACATCATCATGTCTATGGCAACACAGCTTGGCCTGCTTAGTCATCCATCCTGCCCTGCTCAGTCAGTACTTCATCATTCGCTCACTCATCCTCCATCATGCTCTGTCATCCTTCCCCTCTCTTACTCATCCGCTTCGTCAGCACACACACAGCATGACTACATCACCTTACTCAGCCTCCCCTCACTTACTCAGGAGCTCCACTCTGCTTACTGAGAAGCATAGTCGTGCACAGTCAAGCTGACGAATTTCCCTTCTTTGCTTACTAATATTCTTTTCTTTATTACTCATCACTCTCCTTCATTGCCATTAGTACGCATGAGCGTACAAAGTCTCCAGTAGTATATAAACCTACCTACTTTCCTTGTAGTAGTCAGTCACTCCCAGTTAGTCAATCCCACTCCCAATTCAAGTTCAAGTTCAATCTCAAGTCTAGCCTCAGTGTAGGCTTCGTCTATTCGTCTCTATTCGTCATCTGAAGTCAAGACGGACTTCACCCCTATTCATCTATGCTTACGTCATCGTCATCTGAAGTCAAGAGGACTTCATCGCTATTTCATCTCACGCTTACATCATCATCATCTGAAGTCTAGAGGACTTCACCCCTCTCAACCCCTCTCCCCACTCCTCGACCAGGAATACCTTTACCACCCCGAACAACCAGACACCGGCCATTCAACGACAGTTCCGCTAGGGTCTGGGCTGTTGGTTTGTGTTGGTTTTCAACATAGATCCTCAGCGCGATTCACATCGCTCAAACTAGAAGGCGGCAAAGCTTAAGTGCCCATGCCAGCAGTTACACATGTTTTTCATTTGCCATTCATTTGCCATCTGACTTCTTTGCCATCACACCTGCCATCACCATTCATTTCCCCATCATGCCAATATGTCATTGCCATCAAGCGCTTCCTGGATACATGAGTTTGCCCAATCTAATGGTTGTGCGCATGCCATCGGCCAGCCGCTTGACAACCAGTCAATGCCAGCATGGCTCATCACATCATTCTCCCCTGCCATACCATTCCCTGTTCACACAGGGCGAAAACTCATCATTCAGAGCTTAACGGAAATGTGCATCTATTTTGGCTCTATCAAGTCAGTCATACGGCTTGATCAAAGACATATCATCATCCACATTGTCCCTCTCCATTCAGCTTATGGAGAATTTCTCCCTCCATCCTGCACCGTCTACATCCCTCGCTCTCTCATCCAGTTGTCCAAATTTCGTCAGCTGCAATATTCCTTCTTTTCATCACAGCTGCCAGACAACTTGCACGAACTCTCTGCTTCAATTCCACCTGTACACTCTCCCATGCCTTCCATTCAGCAGAGACAGGACAAATCCCCTTCACCAATCACTTTCCTCAATCTCAGCTCTACTCCTTCACTTTGATTAGTGCTCATTCATTGCACGCTCACAGAGGAGCTAGAGCTGTACAAGGGACACCAGAGTTCATGCACACAGGAGACATAGGATATTCATGGGACATTCATGGGACACTACTGGGATACTGATGACATCATCGTGTCTATGGCAACACAGCTTGGCCTGCTTAGTCATCCACCCTGCCTTGCTCAGTCAGCACTTCATCATTCGCTCACTCATCCTCCATCATGCTCTATCATCCATCCTCTCTCTTACTCATCCGCTTCGTCAGCACACACACTGCATGACTACATCATCCTTACTCAGCCTCTCCTTGATGACTCAGGAGCTCCACTTTGCTTACTCAGAAGCATAGCCATGCATAGTCATGCACAGTCAAGCTGACTAATTTCTCTCCTTTGCTTACTAATATTCTTCTCTTTATTACTCATCACTCTCTTTCACTGCCATTGGTACGCATGAGCGTACAAAGTCTCCAGTAGTATATAAACCTACCTACTTTCCTTGTAGTAGACAATAACCCACTCTCAATTCAAGTTCAAGTTCAATCTCAAGTCTAGCCTCAGTGTAGGCTTCGTCTATTCGTCATTTGAAGTCAAGAGGACTTCACCCCTATTCCACGCTTACGTCATTGTCATCTGAAGTCTAGAGGACTTCACCCCATCCATCTACGCTTATCTCATTGTCATCTGAAGTCAAGAGGACTTCACCACCACCTATCCCTCTCCCCACTCCTTGACCAGAGATATCTTTACCACCCCGAACAACCAGACACTGGCCATTCAATGACAGTTCCACTAGGGTCTGGGCTGTTGGTTTGTGTTGTTTTCAACATAGATCCTCAGCGCGATTCACATCGCACTGGCAACACACTCGACAAGAAACAAAGTGAGTAGATATAGTTCATCACGAGCGGCTTGAATAACTTTGTGTTGCATAGGGTTGAGATTGTTCGCTGGATAACAGAGAGCCTACGACCATTCGCCATTGTTGAGGATAGGGGATTTAAGTGCTTAATGAAAACTGGCCGGCCAGAACATTACATACCTTCTGCTGCCACAGTTTCACATGATGTATGACTTGTTTTCGTGCGGGCCCACAATCGGATTGCTAAGATGTTGCAGGTTAGCAAGGAGATACAAAGGAATGGTGCAGATATGCTAATTGGCTTACCAGGAATATCTGGGCAAACTGAATTTTACGATGGATGCATGGACATCCCCAAACCATTGAGCGTTCATGGCCTTTTGTGTCCATTTGGAGCACAAGGGCAAACCACTATCATTACCATTAGATGTAGTTGAGGTAGCAAAAGTAAGTGACTTACTGAGCGGAAGAGCATACACATATTGAAATGGGTGCAGTCACATACTGGGCATGAGCTAGCGATGGTGTTCGCATCAATGCTGGAGGAGTTTGGATTAGCTGATAAGGTGCGCTTGCATACTTCACTTGACACTTACCTGGTTCTAAGACAACATGTAGATTCTTGCTGTTACATGTGATAATGCATCAAATAATGATGCGATGATAGAGAGGCTGGCTGAGCACATACCCAAGTTCATGGGTGCAGCGAGTCACACACACTGTTTTCTTCATGTTGTGAACCTGGCTGCTAAGATGCTGATCTCGTAGTTTGATACAAAGAAAGCACTTGAGGAGGACGATGAGTTGGCAGAGTTGCAAAGCACAGCAGCTGAGGAGGTGATGTATGGTGATGAGCCTGGGAATGAGAGCGATGATGACGAAGGGTGGGTTGATGAAATAGAGGAGTTGATGGAGGAGGAACAGCTAGTAATAAAGAAGTCAATACACCCCATAAAGGTGGCATTGGTAAAGGTGAGCGCTGAGGGAGTACCACGTACTGCTGACTGGGAGCCTGACAATATCCTCAGTTCTGTAAACTCGCCTTCAAAATGATCAACTTGACTACCATCATTCTTCCTATCTGGCATGAAATCTTGAAGAAGCTGCAAGTAAGTGTCACCAACTTGTTGGGTTGCAGAAATTTGAGCTGAGCAATGCAGAGTGGACGGTGGTGGAATAGCTTCATGATGTCCTGAAGGTAGGCCTCATGGCGTCTGTGTGCATGAGTTTGTTTACATTTTATTTACTGATGCTGACACGGTACACCTCACCATCTCTACTAGGTGCTCAAGGATGTAACTCTTTTTTTCTCAAGGTCGACGCCGAATCTTGCCACAGTTATTCCAGCAATGGATCATATTGATGAAATCCTCACAACCTATTCATGCGATCAAAAATATCTCCCAGCCATCCGCTTTGCTGTCTCGCTTGCCAAGAAGACCCTCAACCGCTATTATTCACGCACGGACAACTCAGAAGTATACCGTATTGCTATGGGTAAGTAAAACCATTGATCAAACTGTTTCTATAGAACTGATGGATGAATATTTTAGTTCTCCATCCATGACACAAACTTTCATATTTCAAGGCAGCCAACTGGCCTGATGAATGGATTAAGACTGCTGAAGAGCTCGTGACCGCTGAGTTCAAGCAAACATACATGAACCTTGACGGAACTGATGATGCTATGAACTCTGACATTGAAGAGGTTGCACCAGCACCCGAGGTGACCAAAAAAAAGGTACTCATCGTTCATCGGTGTTACTTGACACATGAATGCCCCACACCTAGGTCAACATGTTCGACAGCCTGCCTGCTCTCGCCCCTCCCAAGCGCGCTGACCTTAGCTCAGAACTGGCCCGCTACCTAGCCACTGAGGTTGAACATGTCACTGACCCCATCACATGGTGGTATGACCGCCGTGGCAACTATCCCCGGCTCTCCCAAATGGCCTTAGACTATTTAACTATACCTGGTATGTTTTCAGTGTACAACTAGTACTATAGCTCACTAGCTACCCTGAACAGCTACGTCGATCGATGTTGAACATCTTTTCAGCCGTGGATGCCTCTTGCTTACCCACATTCGCTCCAAATTGTCAGTTCAATCTTCCCATGCGCTACTCTGTCTTGAGTCATGGAGTCGGCTGAACCTCATCAAGGATGACAATGTGAAGGGTGTGAGTGAGCTACCAGATATTCAGGGTGATGAGCCAGACCTCGAGAATGGATGGGATCACATTATCATTAGCTAGACTTATTGTAGATTGTTCTTCGCAAATACATGGTACCCATGGGGTATACCCTATCAGGGTATACCCATGGGTACTTTCATCGCTCTGTGCACAGGTACCTATATAGAAACGGATAGTTTCAGTAGTAGTAACCAGCTTTCGGTATGGTAAACCAGACTAAGGTATAGAGTAACTAGTGTGAAGAATGTACTACGTGATTATGTCAGCGGTGGCATAGCCACTCGACAGTTTGTTTTCCAACAACCTATACCCAGCTGATGGGTATGGGTATTTCACGGGTATGGGTGTGGGTATGAGCCCCGGTACCTGGGGTTTTACCCATGCAGATGCCTAGTCAACGCCCAACCTATTCTTTTAACACCCCACATTCATGACTACTTGACATCTTTTCGACTGGTACGAGGTTCTTTTAAACTCTGAGGTCAGTTACCGAGTGCAGGGCTCATAACCTGTAGCAACGAGTAAGCTCAGTAGACTTCGAGTAGACAGTCACTGTATTAGTAAAGAACCTGTATAAACTCTGTAGAGTACTCAGTGTACTGTAAGTCACTATATAAAAGGTAGGTACCTGTAGAGTACTACCAATGGATAAGTAAGTAAGAATGGAAGTACGAAGTACTACTCCATCAGCAAACTGGTCTGAGCTGTACAGTGCTGGACAGTGCTGGACAGCCCCACAGCTCCACAGCAAGGTCCATGCTGGACAGCTGCTCACAACTTGAAAATTACTGTGGAGCACTGTACAGCAGCCCACAGCAGCCCACAGCTTGATGTTGTACTAGTACAGTACTTGTCAGGCTCATTTTTTCTTCTAATTATTAGTACTACTCTTCGGTGTGTAGATGTGAAAAACTATTATATTCATGTATGTAGATACAACAAAAACAATACATATTGTACTAAACGGCTCGAAACGAAACGAAGGGGGGCACAAACGAGGGGGGGGGCATAAATGAGCAGGTGGGGCCATAAACGAGCGGGTGGGGGTGGAAAACGCGTGGGTGGGGGTGGCAAACGAGCGGGTGGGGTCAAAGCGAGTGGGTGGGGTGGCAGACGAGTGGGTGGGGTCAAAACGAGTGGGTGGGGTCAAAGTGAGGTGGGTGGGGTGCAAATCACATGGGTGGGGGTGCAAATCGTGCAGATGGGGGTGGGAAACGAGCGGGTGGGGTCAAGGCGAGGCGGGTGGGGTGGAAAACGCGTGGGTGGGCGTGGCAAACGAGTGGGTGGGGTCAAAGCGAGTGGGTGGGGTGGCAGACGAGTGGGTGGGGTCAAAACGAGCGGGTGGGGTCAAAATGCGTGGGTGGGGTGGAAAACGCGCAGGTGGGGGTGGAAAACGAGCGGGTGGGGTCAAGGCGAGGCGGGTGGGGTCAAGGCGAGGCAGGTGGGATGCAAAACGCGTGGGTGGGCTTGGCAAACGAGCGGGTGGGGTCAAAGCGAGTGGTGGGGGTGCAAAACAAGCGGATGGGGTCAAAACACATGGGTGGGCATGGCAAACAAGCGGGTGGGGTCAAGGCGAGGTGGGTGGGGTGCAAAACGTGTGGGTGGGCGTGCAAAATGCGCAAGTGGGCATGGCAAATGAGCGGGTGGGGTCAAAGCAAGAGGTGATGGGCCCATTTTCGAGGCAGTGGGTTCAATTTGAGGTGGTGGGCGACATGTTGGGTCCATTTTCGACGCGTCGGGTCTGCTTTCAAGACGGCAGGGTTACGTTTGAGGTGATGGGATCCATTTTGAGGCGTCAGTCCATTTTCGAGGCGGTGGATCCGTTTTCGGGGCGGTGGATCCGTTTTTGACACGTCGGGTCTGCTTTCGAGATGGCAGGGTTATGTTTGAGCTATCCTGGGTGTGGTGCTGTTGCGGCACGTTGCAGGCGTGTACGACGAGTGTGGTTGAATGCCAGCAGTGACTTGAACATTGAACTGACTACGCTGACAAAGATAGAAAACATAAGTTGGTCACATGACCTCAGACGAACACGAATTTCGTCCAAGTGAATCCAAGTCATACTATTAACTTGAATATTATAATACTACTGAGTAATACTACTAGTAAGTATGTGGTGAAGTATTGTAGATACTACTGTGGATGGCTGTGGAGTTGTGTGATACTGTACAACTGTGAGTAAAGTTGATTGTGGTTCTGGGGCAGCTGTGGGCATTGTCAGTACCTGTCACTAAAGCGTGGTAACAAAAATTGCTGTGGGGGATTTTTCAGTTTGCTGATGTCACCTCAGTGTACTGTAAGTCACTGAGGTGTATGGCTAGACTACGAAGTACGAAGTACTACATGATTAGGTAAGCTGTGGCTATACAGCCATACTACGTTTGAATATTCCAACAATTAGTACCTGTAGCAACGAGTAAGCTACAGACATGTTAGCTATAGGTATGAACAGATGAGTAGAGACCATACCTCAGTAGACTTCGAGTAGACAGTCACTGAGGTAGCTAAGTTACGAGCGAAGAGAAAATAACTACGTGATTAGTAAGCGGCATAGCCACACTACGTTTGTAATCCAACAGGATCTTGCAAAATTGGCTTATGGTAACTACTGTACTTTTTGCATTACTTACCCAGAATCAGGTGTTTCATTTTCCTCAGTCTCGAGTGCTCTCGACTCCGTTGCCTTGACTCCTTCCTTCGATCCATAGTTTTTTTCTGACAGGTGTCGTTCTGACTCGTTCCCGACTCGTCCCGTGTTCCGGCCTAATAGAAAAGTATAAAAGACGCAGTAGTTGGTAAAGTAGAGACCCGGCGTTTCACAATTGACTTGACTTCAACTGGTTATTTCTTGTCCGAACGTCTTGCCTGTGCCGACACCTATTCCTACTTGGAATTAGCCGCCGCCACACTAGCCCTTTAATTCCCCTCTGCCGCGGGTTTCGCCCTCTTCTCAGGTTTCTCCGCGATTGCCTAGGTATGCTGGCTACTATCCATTTTAACCATACCCTACCCACTCACTACCTTGCATCTAGTCTTGCATCGGTGCTGACAACAATACCCCCAGTTTCCGGTCAGCATCTTCAGTGTCCACTGCTCGTCATCCATGAACGTGTCCAACGAAGACGACCCTGTCCCCTTTGAAGGGCATACAATGCCTATTCGCACCGTCGCTTACTCTCATAATGGCACACAAATTGCCACTGGAGCAGACGACGGACTGATTATAATCTGGCACGCAACGACGGGAAGCATGCTCCTGCAGCTCCGAGGTCACACCAAGGTTGTGTGGGCTGTGTCCTTCTCGCGTAGTGGCAGCAGGCTGCTCAGTGGGAGCGGAGACCACACGCTTTGCATATGGGACACGACCACTGGGGAACCTGTCGGTGACAAGTGGGAAGCACATTCGGACGCTGTGTGGGCAGTCACTTACTCACCTGACGACGAAACGATCGCAAGCGGAGGGAGGGATGGCCTGGTACAGATCTGGAATGCACAGCGAAAGATGAAGATTGCCGAGATTACCGACCACTCTGCTGCCGTGTTCTCTGTGATATTCTCGCCTGACGGAACCTGTCTGGCGACAGCCTGCAATGATGGGAGCATCCGCATCTTCAATGTCCGAACCGGAGCCTTGGTTCTCGACCCACTAGCAGGACATACGAACGGGGTCCGTGTCGTTGCGTACAGCCCAGATGGCTTGCAACTTGCCAGTGGCAGCTTTGACAACACCATCCGTACTTGGGACGCTCGAACTGGCATCTTGCTGTTGGGCCCTTTGGAGGGTCACACAAATGCGGTGTTACATGTGGAGTATTCACCAAATGGAAAGACACTGCTCAGTAGCTCATTCGATGCAACCATCCGCATTTGGGATTCAGTTACTGGGGACCTCATTGCAGGTCCATTGCGAAGGCATTACGGTCAGGTTGTCACGAGATACTCTCCTGACGGTGACTGTTTTGTTAGCGCTGGAATGGATGGATCCATTCGCCTATGGGATACAACGACGAGGGATGTTATTTTACCATTGGTATGCACATTCCTTAGCATCCGCACCACGATTGACAAGCGCATCCAGATGACCGAAGTCGATCAACTCGATTATGAAATCACTGGCCCTTTCAGAGGTCACACGGCCTGGATCAGAGCTGTTGCATACTTCCCTGATGGCATGCATGTGGCTAGCGCATCACAGGACAAATCAATTCGTATATGGGCTGTTCAGACTGGTGTGCTGGTGAAGGAGCTGGCGGGATCACACGATGTTCTCTCATTGTCAATCTCGTCCGACGGGAAGAGATTGGTTAGTGGAGGATTTGTGCTATCATGGTGTGGAACTGCATAACATGGCAAGTCGCGCTTCGTGTTCACGAACGACATACGGGTTGGGTATGGAGCGTGGCCTTTTCACCAGATGACAGTCTCATTGCTACAGCGGGAGAACGCGGCGAGGGTTTCATCTGGAACTCACACACAGGCGAGCATGTCAAGACGATGTCGGGCCATGACCCCGCTGGGCAAGTGTGGACTGTTACTTTTTCACCAGATGGGCAACGAATTGCCAGCGGCTCACACGATCACAACATACGCGTCTGGGATGTCCACAATGCTGAAGCTATTGCCGGCCGCTCGCGGGTCACAGTGGTGCTGTTAATTGTGTAGCTTTCTCGCCCGACGGCAAGACTATTGCGAGTGTCTCGTCGGATGCCACTCTGCGACTCTGGGACATAGAGCTAGGCAATTTGAGCCTTGCGCCCATCCAACAGAATTCGAGCATCCACGCAGTTTCATATTCGCCTGATGGAAAGACCATCTGTACCGGTTCTTTGGACGGCACCGTATCGTTGTGGCATGCCACTACTGGCGAATTTATCCTTGGTTCCCTCGGAGGCCACAGGAAACGCGTGTCGTCGATTGCTTTCTCTCCAGATGGAAAGCATATTCTCACTGGCTCATTCGACCAGACCCTGAAAGTCTGGGATTCCACTACTGGACAGATGATCACATTTTCTGTGCGTCGGACCACGGGTTGATAGATTGTGTTAGCACTGACACGCACGAATAGGAATCGATCCGTACGGAAGATGTGAGTACTTGACATCATTCTCGCACCTCAGATTGATTAACAATTATTGGCATCTTGAAGCGCAACTTGAAGAATGCTCTACTAGATGTGAGGAACTGATTTCTGGTTGACTCCGGTGCTCGCTGACGTGCCATATCACTCAGCTGCCTGCTGTGCTAGGTCCCAGTCAGCCGCCTCGAACAGGTTTGGCGGAGGGTATACTAGACCCGTTGGATGTGCGCCATCTATATCGTTTTTCCCCATGTCAAACTCATACTTTCTTAGTCCCTAGCAATCTCTAGGCCACCTCCCACCGAGCAGCCCAAACCTTCAAGTCGCCTCGAGGGACTTTTTCCCCGCTTGCGAACTCCCCGATCTCGACGCCCCGGACGGGCATCGCAGAGTCCTTTGGAGGATATCGGACTAGGTTCCTTTGTCGATGTATGTCAATCTATTTTACAATCGTCAGTGATCATGCAGTGGTTGAATCTTCTGTCTCATGTCGTGCTGCCCATGCAGTTCTCAAGGACCACTGACCTGGCAGCCCCAGAGGATCCGTCTAACCCTCGTTCTCTTCTGTTCAGAGTTCGTGATCTGTTCCGGCGTTCGCAGGCCGGCCTGCCCGAAGATGATGATGCGACCATCGAGAGAAGCCGCTGGCCCAGAGTTTCGCACGTGGCGTTTGGGCAGACGAGATCAGTGAGTTGATGACATTGCATTTCTTTCGATCATTGCTCTTTGTTATTCGTCCACCTTTCCTCCATTCGGTTTTGCCACTTAAACCTAGACAACGCGAGCTTGACTACTGACCTCCGACGATGCAGCTTTTCGCAATCGCGCGGACGACACCACCCCGGCCAAATATACCAATAGAACTCTCAGACGACGAGGAACCGCTCCCTGCCAGTGATCAGCCACATACACATGATCCAGGTGACCACTCAGGCCCTGCACCTGACCAAGGAATCAACGTCAGCATGGCACATTCACAACCCAATGCATCAACTGCTCCGCCAGCGCCACAACCACCGATCGAAACCCTACCTCGAGCAGCCCCAACAATGTCACCCGTGCATGCAAATCCCAGTCCCCCGGAACAACTCCGGGATGTCCCGGGCACTGGCTCCGATGACTTACACGAAGCGAAGCATTGCTGGTGTTGTTGAATTAAATATGCGGACGCCAACACCAACACCAGCGACCCGACATTGGAGGGACTATCTTTGGATAGGCGTTCTTTATTACTGCCTGTACCTCCCTTGTTGCCGTGACTCGAACTCGAACCAACCTCCCACATCTCGTTTTACCTCGTCACGTCTGCATCTCCTTGACCCTCTGTACAACTGCGTGGATCATGGGCATCCACCTATTTTTTTGGAATGATACTTCCCAGCACGTTCCTGCCACTGGCACAGATCCCAACTCGATTTCATTTCGATTCGCAATACAGTAGACTTTCTCATACTGTATAGCGTCAGGACAAGAAATTTTTGATACAGTATGAGATGTATACAGTACAGCAAATGTCACGTATTGTGACAAATATGTGACTCCAGCCAAAGAGCGTGACAACATGTGTAGGAAATAACACAGTGCACCTGCTAATCAAAATATAGCTAACTACCAGTAGTCACTAAGGTGAATATCCAAGGCATGCATGGCATGTTGATAGTCAGTTGACCGAGAATGGCAGGAAGCATGGTAGCAACTTGAAGAGCTTAATGAGAGTGATTAGGCAACATCACGGGTAAACCCGCGGGTGTGGGAGCTCATACCCGTACCCGCACCCGTGATATACCCGTACCTGTGATGACGGGTACGGGTTGAGCTGCGGGTAGGTAGGTACAGACCCATGGGTACACCCGTCGAGGGTATACCCGCGGGTACAATATATTACAAGTAATTTTAGTTATAAAACTATATATCTTAATTGACTTTGGCCAGACGAGGCGAAGACGACCACGGTTCCTACAGAACCTTTTTGATGAAAACGATGTGAACCCGGGAGCACTACAAGAATGCCATGGTAAATCAGTTAGTTAGTAGCAACACAAATAAAAATAAAAATACATAGTATGCGTGCTTACATTGATGTGGTCGTCATTGCGGCTGCACACGGAACACTTGTTGTAAGAGGTAGAGGACTCGGGACTTGGGAGAGGCGAGTCACAGTGCATGTGCACCTGGACGAACGTGTGATTGTCATAGCTGCGAAAGTAGTTAGTTAGTAGCAATGCAAAGAAAAAGAAAAAACATATGGTATGCATGCGACGTGCATGCATCGATGTGGTCGACATTGTGGCTGCGCACGGAGCGGCTCGTTGTAGGGTGCGGGCGAGGTATTTCGGGTAAGAGGTAGAGGACTCAGGACTTGATAGAAGCGAGCCACGGCGCATGTCTGGACGCATGGTTGTCGTAGCTGCAAATGTAATTAGTTAGTAACAACACAAAGAAAAAGAAAAAAAGTGTGATGTGAACACGACGTGCGTGCATCGATGTGGTTATCGTTGCGGCTGCGCATGGAGCAGCTCACCATTGGACGGGTCCGCGTTAAGCTGCCAGTGGAAGGACGTACTTCAGGAGCAGGCTTAGATGAAGTGAAATGAGTGGGTGAGTCCCGGAGCGAGCGGGGGAGTCCAAAATGAGCAGGTGGGGTAAAAAAAATGAGTAGGTGGGATCAATGAAGCAGCTATATTAGATGTACTCACCTGAATACAGGCGTTCATTCAATTTCCTGTCCTCCAATGCTGACCAACACGTCCAACACTTTCCAGTGCTCGCTGGTTGCCGACTAGTATTTGTCCGTATGCGAGGCATGTGTCACGGTGCGTGTGCACCTGGGGTGCATGATCATCGTAGCTGCGATAGTAAATAGTAGCAAGTGAAAATAAACGTAATTGTCATTGTCATTGCGGCTGCACGAGTCTGTTGCTGGCTCAGTTGGTGTGCATGAGAGGACCAGGTTGTGTTGCTCGAGGGAAGAGTCGAAGATGGAAAGATGATCGGTGCAAAATCAGCATGTCAGAAGTAACAAATTACCGAAGAATTACCATAAATGGTATTTCTCAGGCCACGGGTATGGGTACTACCATACGGGTGCGGGCTTTTGCACAGGTTGTCAAATCTGGACCTGTACCCATACCCGTAGGTACCTGTACCCGTAACCCGTGCGGGTTACCCATACCCATGGCATTGCCTAAGAGTGATGAACTTCATTTCGGCTGAATGAACAAGTGTGCGGGGTTCGCTGGTTGTTGTCTGTGGTGACTAAGGCAGAAGAACTGTGGGAATAAGAAAAAAAGATATGGGAGAAAGAAGAGAATGGATGAAAGAAATGTCCCAGAGTCGTCAACATGATTTGGTGTGAAGCAGCTCAAATGTGCATGGAAGGGGTCGGATATGCCTTATTAAGAGGCCCCTGGAAGCTCCCTACTATATTCGGCTGCCCTGGACCCCCATTTTCGCCCTCAAATAGGCAAATTCGGACAAGGCTGGTCATGTGCCGCTCAGGGGCGTCACATGTCACACATGTCACAGGGAGGAAGCGTGACTAATTCCAACCACTCTCCTACAGTCTCCTACAGTGCAGCAAATGCTTGTAGCGCCTCGTAATGTGCAACGGCAGGAGTGGAGAGCCAATAAGTGGATAACATCAGGAATATGACAAGTTACTTAATCACACTTATCGTGCTTTTGCAAGCTTTTTTAGTGGAGGAAAGTAGTTTAAGGAGAATCTCACACCACAAGCAGAGGAAAGTGAACAAAGTAAGCAAAGCATGGAATATAGATTACATAATGGTCAAGAATAATGCATGAGGTGAGGTTCGAACTCACGACAGCATCAAAAATGTACACACAGCTGACACATTAGACCACTACACTACGACACCTTTATTACAGTTGATAGCGACATGAATATGATTGCAATACAAACTACTAGTTCACAAATATTTGTCCAAGTCCGAGACACTACACTAAAGTGTACAAACTGACAACTTTTTTTTCCTAATAGTGCTCTTTGCTTACATCACATGACTATCTGTCAGCCCACTTCCGCATGTTCAATTTCGTCCTCTCGCTCAACCTACACAACCCGACATGTCACCTTAAAAAACGGCCCACTGCCTCAAAAATGGATCCGTCATCTCAAAAAGAACCCCGCCACCTCAAAAATGACCCCGCCATCTCAAAAGTGGACCCAATGTGTCGAAAACAGATCCGTCATCTCAAAAATTACCTGTCGCCTCGAAAATGGACCTGTCGTCTCAGAAATGGACCCAGTACCTCACAATGGACTTATTGCCTCATAAATGGACTCATCGCCTCAAAAACGGACCCTGCTATCTCAAAACCAGACCCGATATGTTAATAGCGGACGCGCCTGCCTGTTTTCAGCCCCGCTGTTGCATTTTCAACCCCACCCGTACATTTTTAGTCCCACCCGTTCGGTTTCAGCCCTGCCCATGCGTTTTCAGTCACACCCACTGCACCCATCTGTTTTCAACCCCACCCGTGTGTTTTAGTGCCTCCCGTGTGTTTTCAGCCCTGCCGGTGCGTCTTCAGCCGCACCTACTGCGCCACACCCATCTGTTTTTGACTGCACCTGTGTGTTTTTAGCCCCACCGAACACCTCAAACGTGCTCGCAACAGCACACCCGGTGTCACACACCAAGAGTGTTGGTGATGTGAGCATGAAGGACGAATGAAGAAGATACGACGCAGCATACGCCAAGTGCAGATGATGAGAACAGAACATTGTTTTCATGCACCGCACTGGACCTATGATGATGAAGAAGACATACATCAAGTGCAGAAAGACGACTACAAGATCAGTGTAGTCATCCTTCGCACTGGAGGCAAGCAACAGTGGTCAAAGAAGAAGAAAGGCGACAAATTACGCGTTCAACGTTGCAACATTACGTCATCCCGGCCAAGATCCCGGTGATCCGATCTTCTCTCCCAAAATAGAGGATCTTCGCTTCGCTCAATCTAGAAGGCAGCAAAGCTTAAGCGCCCATGCCAGCAGTGACGCATGTTTTTCATTTGCCGTTCATTTGCCATCCGACTTCTTTGCCATCACACTCGGCCTGCCATCACCATTCATTTCCCATCACACCATCACGCCAATATGTCATCATTGCCATCAAGCGCTTCCTGGATACATGAGTTCGCTCAATTAATGGTTATGCGCATGCCATCGGCCAGCCGCTTGACCAACCATCAACCAGCATGGCTCGTCACCATCATTTTCCCCTGCTGTACATTTCCCTGTTCACACAGGGCGAAAACTCATCATTCAGAGCTCAACCGAAACGCACATCTATTTTGGCTCTATCAAGTCAGTCATACGGCCTTGATCAAGACAGATTGTCCCTCCATGTTGTCCCTCTCCATTCAGCATATGGAGAATTCCTTCCTCCATCTTGCACCGTCTAATCCCTCCCTCCTCTCTCATCCAGTTGTCTAAATTTCGCCAGCTACAATATTCCCTCCTTTCATCATGGCTGGCCAGACCAACTTG
The DNA here is from genome assembly GCA_014904935.1 of Melanogaster broomeanus. NCBI lineage: Eukaryota > Fungi > Basidiomycota > Agaricomycetes > Boletales > Melanogastraceae > Melanogaster > Melanogaster broomeanus. The sequence continues at coordinate 20,968 of MU123923.1, read as the reverse complement.
CACGAACTCCTCTGCTTCAATTCCACCCTGTACGCTCTCCCGGCACCTTCCCATTCAGCAGAGACAGGACGAATCCCATTCCCAATCACATTCCTCAATCTCAGCTCTACTCCTTCGCTTTGATTAGTGCTCCAGTCATTGCACGCTCACAGAGGAGTTAGAACTGTACACAGGGGACAGCAGTGTTCATGCACACAGGGGACATAGGAACGCATATGGGACACCAATGGGATACTGATGACATCATCGTGTCTTATGGCAACACAGCTTGCCTGATTAGTCATCCATCCTGCCCTGCTCAGTCAGCACTTCATCATCGGTCACTCATCCTCATCATGCTCTGTCATCCTTCCCCTCTCTTACTCATCCACTTGTCAGCACACACACAGCATGCTACATCACCTTACTCCAGCCTCCCCTTGCTTACTCAGGAGCTCTTACTTTGCTTACTCCAGAAGCATAGCCATGCACAGTCGTGCACAGTCAAGCTGACAATTTTCCTCTTTTGCTTACTAATATTCTTTTCTTTTTACTCATTCACTCTCCTTCATTGCATTAGAGTACAGCGGTAGATGAGCGTACAAAGTCTCCAGTAGTATATAAACCTACCTACTTTCCTTGTAGTAGGTAGGTGCACTCCACTCGCTCAATTCAAGTTCTTAGTTCGTACCCACTTCGAGTTCGCTCAAATCTAATGGTTATGCGCATGCCATCGGCAGCCGCTTGAAAACCACGTCAACCACCAGCATGGCTCGTCCACATCATTTCCCCTGCTGTACCATTCCCTGTTCACACAGGGCGAAAACTCATCATTCAGAGCTCAACCGAAACGCACATCTATTTTGGCTCTATCAAGTCAGTCATACGGCGCTTGATCAAAGACAGATTGTCCTCCATGTTGTCCCCTCTCCATTCAGCATATGGAGAATTCCTTCCTCCATCTTGCACCGTCTACATCCCTCGCTCTCTCATCCAGTTGTCTAAATTTCGCCAGCTACAATATTCCCTCCTTTCATCATGGCTGCCAGACAACTTGCACGAACTCTCTGCTTCAATTCCACCTGTACGCTCTCCCGCACCTTCCATTCAGCAGAGACAGGACGAATCCCATTCACCAATCACATTCCTCAATCTCAGCTCTACTCCTTCGCTTTGATTAGTGCTCAGTCATTGCACGCTCACAGAGGAGTTAGAACTGTACACAGGGGACAGCAGTGTTCATGCACACAGGGGACATAGGACGCATATGGGACACCAATGGGATACTGATGACATCATCGTGTCTATGGCAACACAGCTTGGCCTGCTTAGTCATCCATCCTGCCCTGCTCAGTCAGCACTTCATCATTCGTCACTCATCCTCCATCATGCTCTGTCATCCTTCCCCTCTCTTACTCATCCACTTCGTCAGCACACACACAGCATGACTACATCACCTTACTCAGCCTCCCCTTGCTTACTCAGGAGCTCTACTTTGCTTACTCAGAAGCATAGCCATGCACAGTCGTGCACAGTCAAGCTGACTAATTTTCCTCTTTTGCTTACTAATATTCTTTTCTTTATTACTCATCACTCTCCTTCATTGCCATTAGTACGCATGAGCGTACAAAGTCTCCAGTAGTATATAAACCTACCTACTTTCCTTGTAGTAGTAGGTCACTCCCACTCGCTCAATTCAAGTTCTAGTTCAATCTCAAGTCTAGCCTCAGTGTAGGCTTCGTCTATTCGTCTCTATTCGTCATCTGAAGTCAAGACGGACTTCACCCCTATTCATCTCCACGCTTACGTCATCGCCATCTGAAGTCAAGAGGACTTCATCGCTATTTCATTTCACTCTTACGTCATCGTCATCTGAAGTCTAGAGGACTTCACCCCTCTCAACCCTCTCCCTCACTCCTCAACCAGGAATACTTTTACCACCCCGAACAACCAGACACCGGCTGTTCACAGACAGTTCCGCTAGGGTCTGGGTTGTTGGTTTGTGTTGGTTTTCAACATAGATCCTCAGCGCGATTCACACCGGTGCACTCCAAACGTGTCCGAAACTGCACACCGACACCCACAATGCTCACCTGCACCTCCAACATGGCCCTGCACGTCCGTTTCAGCCACACCCATCACCCCGCCTGTTTTCAACCCACCCAGTGCCTTCTCAGTCTCATCCATGTGTTTTTCGCCCACCCGTATGTTTTCAGTCCTGCCCGTGTATTTTCAGCTGCACCTGTCCCAGTCGCTTCAAAAACAGTTCCATCACCTCAAAGTCAGCCTCGTCGCTGAAGGATCAGCCCCGTCGCCTCAGATTCAGCCCCCGTCGCCTCAAAATCAGCCCCATTGCCTCACGAAAACATACCCGACACCTCAAAAACGTCCCAGTCGCTTCAACAACAGTCCCATCGCCTCAAAGTCAGCCTCGTCACCGAAGGATCAGCCCCGTCGCCTGAAATTCAGCCCTGTCACCTCAAAATCAGTCCCATCGCCTCAAAGTCAGCCTCGTCACCGAAGGATCAGCCCTGTCACCTCAAAATCAGCCTTGTCACCTCAAAATCAGTCCCGTCGCCTTAAAGTCGGCCTCGTCACCGAAGGATCAACCCCGTCGCCTTAAATTCACCCCCATCGCCTCAAAATCAGTCCCGTCGCCTCAAAAACAGCCCCATCGCCTCAGGACCAGCCCGTCACCTTAAAATCAGTCCCATCGCCTCAAAATTGGCCTCGTCGCCTCAAAAAGGTCCCGGTCACCTAACAACTCTCGCAACTATGACAATCGACAATCACGCGCCCAGGTACGCACTCTGACATTGACGCCGTTGAGCTAGTAGATAGATATTGTATTTAGTCCTTTCTTTTTGTTTTTTTTCCAGCCACACCCCCACCCGTTTTCAACCCCACTCGTGCATTGTCGGCCATGCTGACTGGCACCTGCTGTGGTCGATCCCAGCTGGTGCGTCTCGAGCTTCATTGTAACGCTAACTTCATAGTCCATTTAATCTCCTTATCGTGCTTGTATTTACTGACGTGGTAGTAATATTATCACCCTTTTCACCTGTTCCAAAAGTACAAAAAAAAGTGAGAAAAAAGTGAAAATTAAGGTGGGCAAGATAACGACATAGCTTATATACTTAGTTTACTTGTTTGATGTTGAACTTAATTTGTACTTGGTCTTTGCTTATTTGGGCAAAAAAAGTATGATTAAGCACAAATAAGGATTTTGTCATATTCCTGATGAAATTACTAGCTTCCAGTCAATATCTGCCTATTTCGACCCTTCTTTCCACCGGGAATTCATAATTTAGGTAGCTTCTGCAAGACTCTTACTGATGTGAGAGCATTCCAACACTCCTGGCCGGAGAGGGATAACGTGCATGCGCTGCCACGTTCACCTTTGAGTGCATTCTTCCCAAGATTAAATACGAGGTGATTTATCGATGCATGTGTGTGGAGATCGAATGTGAGTTGACAGCATGTGAACAGCGGGCATACTTTCAAGGTATCGTCGATGTCAAACCCCTCATAGATGAGTTGTGTAGTAGCCTATAGTAAACATTGAGCAGAAACACGACCGGGAGGCCTGAGGCGACGTGACGACTTACTGCCTGCATAGGCAAATAAACACGAAGAGATAAATAGGAGAGGCCATGGGTCTCGCAAGCAAGTTCAATGGAACCATGTCTGATTACTACTACCCTTCCTGTACACATCGAGGACCTCGCCGATATACTCGCATTTCTTGTTTCACATGATAACGAATGTGCCGGGCATAAGTGGATTGAAAGGTGTAACGTTTCGCGCCGCCAAATTTGGGGCAACTTGAGTGGACAAATCGAAAGTCATAATTTTCAGTCGAAGTCTGATGAACAAAGTATAGTTCATCGCACCTACAGCTGGGAGTGCCTTCTCCAGCATCTTTGCTGCTAGCTGCCACTGCAGTTCCCTTGTCTTCTTGGGTTTGGTTTGGCTACTAGTGTCAAGAGCTTGACGAATGCGAACATAGTGTGAAGCCTCCGAAGGCTTGATTTTTGATTTCTCCTTGACTTGATCACGTTCATCTTGCACGTCTGCAGTTACACCGTCCTTCTCCTTCTCCTCAGTATCGTGCACATGCCGGAGAGCGAATTTCGGGTTAAGTCTTATGACGAGTTCGGATTTCGTGTTCGTTCCTGATTGAAAACGCTGACGTGTTTCGATCATCTTCACAATGGATACTTGACCTGCCGCATTCAGCACGTGGCTTGTAATCAATGGCGTGCTTGGCAACTTCAAGTTGGTGGGTGGTGGCAGTGGTGATGGATCCATGTGGACAGCAAAGGGAGAGGCCGGAGAGGAGCTTGAGTGTCCACGTTGGAGGACTTCGCCTTCGTCGACTTGCAGCAATGTGGCCACATCAAGGTCCTCGCAGAGCGCTGAGTAACATGCGCAGTCTCGTGAGCAGCCAAGCTGACACCTGGTGGGCCAGAGATTGCTGGGATGTTGTCTTTGTCAGGTTCTTCGTCGTCATCACTGCTACCTTCCAAGTCCAAGTCGGTGAGTTCGCCATCACCAACTCCTCCATGCTGAGAAGCATTGTCGTCTTTCGCCTTCTTGAAACTGGTGCATGGTGAAGGGGCTCCGAGTGGAGTGAGAGAAATGGGGTGGCTGTCGTCAGGTTCACCTGGGATAGGGATCTGCAGGATCTCCGTGCAAATCTGATTGGCCTCCTTGAATGCCATCTCGACCAGTTGATTGACTTCTCCAGTGGAGAGTTTCACAGTGGCAATCTTGAACTGATCTGGAGAGAGTGGTGTTGCGAGATCATCGACATCAAATATATAACCAACAGCTGAGAGCTTCGACAGGTTCTCTTGGGGCTTGAACTGACCAGAGAGTAAGAGCCGCTGTCGAACCATGACATGCTGGACCATCTTGACCAACTCGGCATAGGCGAAATCTGGAACTAGCATTCGTGCGAGACCGAAAAAGTGTTCGACAAATTCTGTTCCAAGAAGCCAGGGACAGAATGGTTGATTTGGATAGTATTGAGAGTATATTAGTGCAAGGAGGACAAGCGTATCACAGAGTCGATTGAATATGTGAAATGATGGCCCCAAAATGAAGGACCTTTTCGTCGAATAGAGGTTGGGGTATGCTTTGGATAGCACAGTTATGTGCGTCCTCCAGAAGTGGAGGAAGAACCGAGCCCGAAGCGCAGACAGGACACGATCTTGGATACTCATGCTTCGGCTTAGCCAGGCATCAAAAAGCATCCCTGAATCACGATGTCAATGATTTGAGTATCACAGACCATGGTTTACGCACCAAACATGAAGAGATAGACAAAGAGACCCTCCAACCCTTCTTGGATGTGCCGTTGCTCAGGCTTGCCAGGAGCTGAGTTGAGTACTGTAGCTGCTGCTAAAGCCCTTGGCATGAAACATCCGCCGTGCCGCGCCATCATCTTGTTTATCAACATCTTCGACATCATGTTTTACAAGTCCTGCCGATCCTGTTGCTTGAAGGCTGAGGAGGGATTTGTTGACCAAGTATCCTATGCCAAGGCTAGCAGTGTGGGTCCCATGCTGAGGCTGGTTGCGACATGTCTTCCGAGCATGTGGCAGATCCAGTGATTGACACTAGCGGCCCAGTTTTGAAGACAGGCGCCTTCAGACGAATACCAAACTGCAGGTACTCGTAGGATGAAGGGCTTCGAGCTTGATCCCTCTTGATCCATTAGGTTCTGAGATAGAAGTTCGGATGCAGCTCCATCTGCAGCAGCGGAGATGACAGGAATGTTGAGCTGTGCACGCACTATCTGAATAACCTCCATGAGCTTCGCATGAATATCAGTGCTGTTGTCATCGCCTGTCATTGGAAGAAGGGCTATGATCTGGGGTGGGTATTGTGGGAGTGGAATCTGCCGAGTCTATGTCAATGCCTCAACTCTAGACTCTAGTGCTCGACATACTTTCACAAGAATGGCACGGACTTGCATAGCCTGGGCCTTAGCTTTGTGAATGTTTGTGATGATCTCATCAATATCACTAATGTCATCAACAGCGCAGTCACTCAATGGCAATGTTGAGCCAATGATGTGCCCACTGAAATCGACTGAGTAAGAAAGTTGTGGTCGAAGCTTGGTACAGTCTCCAGCAACTGCCACAGGACCGTTGTACCTGACAGAATCCATTAGTCTTCTAACACGAACCATGTTCTCAAAGGTTAAATCGGGATTTTGCAGTGCGTCCTTTGAGCTAGAAACAAGTGCGCTATATGCATGGCATTAGCAATGGCTAGGACAGAACTTGGGCTTTGCAAGCTTACCATATATGACGGGGTGATGGTGTAGCTAACTGTGAACCAAGTATCGCATACTGCCGAGATGAGTTTCCACCATAGGAATGCATAAGGATCATGAAGTTGAGGTAAGTCTCAGGGTATCGAATAACAAACTTTAGATTTGGATTGTCTGAGTTTGTTTGCTGGTAGTGGTTGACGAAAACATCACATAACTTGGTAAGTGTCTTGTGGTTGGTCAGTTTTCCTGCATTCACTAGCTTGTATAGCTCAAGGAACGATGAGGCTAGGCTTGCATGCTCAAGCTTCTGAAATATTTTGAAAACATTGGCATTGTGTATTTGCTTCTGCAGTGCACAAGCATCGGTTTGTTGCAGAGTGTGTGGTGCATGTTTCTCACGTGCCAAGTGAATGAGGTGTTGTTCCTTGGTGGGAAGTTGCGACTCTTTGACTTTCTGCTTTCTGCCACACTCAGTGCTTGCAATATGCAGGTCAAAACTTGCAACGCACCCGACGAATAGCATGCTTTAGAGCATCATCTGAAGCCAGCTCTCTGCATGCATCACAAATAGCATCCATGTTCGTAGTTGTCCGTGTGCAGCGAGTTGAGCAAATGAAGCCATTCCCATAGTCAACTTCCCACCTTGCCCAAGCCAGCAGGTTTTCATCAAGTTTCCTCTTCTCGTCATCAGTCCAGGAACATTCTTTCACTTCGAGGTTTGTTTTCCATGAGGGATTCTGCTCCGGTGTCCCAATAACCCTCTTCCCTTCACTGGTCGCCTTTAGTGATGGAAAAGGCTTGTAATGAAAGAGTTGGCGAGCGATACAAGCCCTCAAGTCATAGGAGATTCCACCAAGATGTTGTGTCTGAGTCCTGAGTATGTACTCGTCATAATTTGACCTGGTGAGATGCTGACAAGCAATGGCTGCAGGAGAGGGTTTTATCATGTCGAGCATAGCACGAGGTGACTGTGTGGCTGGGTCAGCTTTGTCAAAGACCAAAGCCATGGACCAGGTCTAAACAATGGTTAGTGAACTGTCTGTGTTTATCCCCCTTTCAACTCACCGCTTTCACTTTGATTGTATGATAGGTGTGTGTTGACTGTTCAGCGTCGTCTTGCCCACTGGTGTGCTTATCCTCTTTCGCCATCACCACCTTTGATGGGGCAGCCTGGAAGTATGCCAGCAAGCTATCATTTTTCTATATCATGGTACATTAACAAGCAGTCATCATTGTAGCGCATTCACATACTGGCATTGCACTTTTGGATGCAGGAGCCACTGAAACACATGCTTATTGAGTAGTCCGGTGATCTGAGGACACTTCCCTCGGTGCAGAAGCCAATTGTTGAGCTCGTATGGCCGCTTTGGATCAGCACAGAGTGCAATCCAGTTTCGACATCCATTACACAGCACACAGGTGGGTTCAGCATTTCGTACCCATTTATCTTTCAGAAGCACATCACACCGCCTGATTCTTGACATTTGTCCTGAGCATGCTTGGGCGGCTGCTGACGTGTTGTGTGGCACTTGCGATCTCCTTTTTTCTTCTTCAGTATGGTAGCCTTCATCGTTCGCTGTTGCTGGTTTCATTGTTGGTCCTCCTTGGCTCACTGTATGGTTTTCAGCAGCTCAGAGTTGCTTACAATATTCAGGATTGTGCGAGCACTTACAGTTTTCTCTTTGTCTCAATTCACCCTGGTGAGTCTATTCCTTTTACCACGGACATGGTACTAATTGACTGATCATGTCGTCGTTTCAATGGGGCAGTTTGTGGTTCATCAACAATAATCACATCATCGTCGCTAGTGTTTTCCATGGGAGGAATAAGACGAGCGATCCTTGTAAACACAAAGTAAGTTGATTTGCATATGTTTGCAGTAAGCTCATAGTAACATACAGAAGCTCAAGAATCATTTGAAGTGCATGCTTTCATGTGTCATTCTTATATGTATCCCCAGTGCTGTCAAAGCTCATGTTCTGCTTAAAAGTGTTACGTGGGTTGTCGTAAGACAAGCCTCGTCACAAACAAAGGATTCTCGCGAAGTCCTGTTAAGGGACAAGCGAGGTCTATCCACGAATAGTATGTCCGCTCGAAGAGTGGGACGTCAACGACTCAGAGGCTGGAAGTCAAACGACTGAGGAGTCAAGCAGGCAATGCAAGACAACGTAGAATAGCTTGTAGGAAGTACATGTTGTCTACTGGTTTATATACGCGGTAGTCTAGGACGGATATAATGGGAGAACAATGGTGAACCATTGTTCGACGCGTAAGTAGAACAAAAGGGGAACCGAGGTAGCGGTAACGTTATTGTGAGCCATAAAAGGGGAACAATAGAGGGTTGGATCGTTGACTGTAGATGAGTCGAAAGTCAACGATCTAAAAATACAGTAAGTAATCATATCTCTAAAGAGCCCTTGGGAGATAAGATAGATGCAGTACGTGCAACCAGAGAAAAATCGTAACATTACCCCCTGCACAAGATTGTAAGTCTCCTGACCTTACGACCTTTTTAGAACTCGCCATGAGACGGACCGGGCGAGCCGGTTATGTTAGCGAGCGCCTCTTCAGAGAAGGGGTCGTCGGTCTCGTAGTCGGGGAGTCCGTCTTGCACGAACGCTGAGGGAACACCTGCTGGAGGAGGGGTGGAGGGACGTCGTCGTTGGGGGCAGTCTTGTTGGTTGTGACCAGGGTGGAAGGTTCGACAAATTGGGCACTTGTAGTAGCGACAATTGATACGGATATGTCCCAGATGGTGACATTCGAAGCACGAGGCAGCGTAGAATGCATGAGTGGAACGTAGAACCGGGCCGGTTTGCGCTTCACCGAGGGCGTCTCGGGCGAGGCGTTCCTCAGTAGATACCGAGATGGGGCGATCATGGAGGGTGAGACGTTCTTCAGTCTCGAAGAGTGCATCCGCAATCTGTCGGCGAGAAAGACCAAAGACCTCTTCCGTGTCTGGGGACGACAACGACGAGGGGGTTCCAGACGTATTGGTGGTGGTGCGACCAGCGTGAGACAGGGGTACCAAGGGAATGGCTCAAGGACGACGGGGAGCAGCACGAGGTAGGATGGGAATAGGGACAATGTTTTCCCCGTCCGAGGAGTCATCCTCGCTGACAACGATGGGGTTCGTCGGGGAGGATCCCGCTGAGCTAGAGCTCGAAGCGGATGGAGGAGGGGAGACCACGGTGGATTCTGAGTTTTCTCGTGCAGCAATTGCGCGCTGTATGGAACTCATATCGCGCAGCGTGATTTCAGTAGGAGCGTCGACTACGGTGGGGTTGGTACGAGGAGATACGGCACGGTGCATGCCGATGACGCCAGAGTCTATGAGATGGGGGGATTCAAGGCGTCGTCGATGGGCCCGCGTGAGAACATTCTCGAACCCGAGTTGATGCAATAAATTCAGGAGGGCGTCTTCCTGTCGACAGCGAATACCAGTAAGGAGAAGACCCACTAGCCGGGCTTGTTGGTCTTCGGAACAAGCTAGTACTGGAATAAAAGTTTCGAGACGAAGTGTCTGCATCAATGCATGGTGAGCACTTTGCAAGGGGGAGTATCTAGCCATTTGGTTATCAATTTGTTGAGCGAGAGTGATGTCACGTAGGTTGCGAAGTATGGCAAGGTTTAATTCCGTCGGCGGGGGCGTACGAAGTCTTCGTCCGTAGGGGACGTATCGTCGGTCATTCTGCTCAGTCTGTCCATTGCGAGGAGAATGAGTACGACGGGGAGGCATAATGAAAAATATGGGTTTTCGACGATTTCTTTGGGGAGAGACGTGGTGGGCTAAGTTTCAACGAGACTGGGGAAAAGCTTTGGGTCGCGACCGCTTATAAGCTTTGAGGGCTTCGGAGGCATTCCTTAAGTGAGAAGGAGGTTCCCAAGAATTCTCGGAGGATGGGTACCCCTTCCATTGGACGAGGAATTTACGACGTGCTGCGGACCCACGATGTGAAATGATCTTTTCGACTTCCCATTGTTCTTCGGAGTTTACCACATCAGGTGGTGGTCTTGTGAAATTCGGTCCGTACTCGGGAGTTTCCCGATAGGACGATAGGAGAGACGCATGAAAGACGTCGTGGATCTTCCAGGTAACAGGGATTTTCAATTGGTAAGAAATGGGGGACAACACCTTGACAATTTCAAAGGGTCCTTCGCGTTTCGGGGCGAGTTTACGACTGGGTAGTTGAAATTGAGGTTTCTGGCTTCGAGCCAGACTTTGTCTCCCAATTTCCAGGGTACAAATCGAGAGGAAATTCGTTCTTTCTTGGTACGGGCCGCGATTGCATGGGCAGCGAGGGCTTCCTTCCTCACATGTTCTAGTGACGTCAGCCGATCAGCTACGGCGGGGATCGGCATTTCTTTAATTAGCATAGGGAAGGCTTGAGGTTCATATCCGAGCATCAGGAAGAACGGGGTCTTCTTCGTGACAGAATGGACTGCAGAGTTGTGGGCGGATTCCGTGAAAGGGAGGAATTGGGTCCAGTTGTGGGGCTTGCCATCGCAGAAGATGCGCAAGTACGTTTGAAGTTCTTGGTTGACCCGTTCAGTCTCTCCATCCGTCTGCGGGTGATAGGCAGAGGAGAGTGCGAGGTCATAATCGAGGATCCATGCAAGTTCCTTAGCGAACTTCGAGGCGAACTGCGGTCCTCGATCTGAGATAATCTTGTCATAGAGTCCAAATCGGGTGAAGACTTTCTGGAAGAAGACATCTGCGACTTCTTCAGCAGTGATCGTCTTCAGGCACGGATGGAAAATTACCCCCTTCGAAAGGCCATGGTCGACCACGACCATGACAGAATCGAAACCAGCGGAAAGGGGAAGGCCGGTGATCAGATCGACAGAAACTTGCTGAAAGGGATGAGAGCAAGACGAGGGGATAGGCATGAGACCAGGGACAGAGGGATGCGTGTTAACCTTCATGGATTGGCAAGTAGCACAGCCCAAGAGAAAGCGGCGGACAAACGTGTGCAGGCCTGGCCACCAATAGTCACGGGAGACGAGCTCGACGGTACGGGCAATACCCGGGTGGCCGGACGTGGGTGCCTCATGAGCAGCACGGACAATGTCGGAGCGGAGGTCGGGGGGAACATAGAGACGGCCGTTGTAGTAAAGTTTGCCGTCGGTGTACTGCCAGTCAGAGACAGTGGAACGGGGAAACAGCGGAGTACCCTATTCGAGAGCGCAAGTGGCGGACAGTACAAGGGGGTCGTTGGAGGAAGACGCAGCTAGTTTGTCAAGAAGTTCGGTGTCAATGGCACGAACAAACAAACCGGGAGGGAGGAGCGTCATGTCATGGTTATCAGAGGACGAATCTGGGCAATTGACGCGAGAGAGGGCGTCAGCCGGGCCCATGGCGGAGCCGGGAGTGTGGACGTAACGGAGGTCGTAATCAGCGAGAGTCAACAGCCAGCGGGCTTGTCGGCGAGACAACTTTTGAGGGGAGCGGAAGTAGGTCAGGTTTTTGTGATCCGTCAAGACGGTCACAGGATGAGTGGTCCCCTGAAGGTAATGCCGCCAAGCCTGCAAGGCATGGATGACGGCAAGCAACTCACGATCGTAGATATCGTAGTTGCGTTTGGCAGGAGAGAAAGTCTGAGAGATATAGGCACACGGATGGAGGTCTCCATTGCCATCGCGCTGCATGAGAACGCCGCTGGAGGCGTGGAGCGAGGCGTCAGTCATGACCTCGAAGGGGCGAGAGACATCGGGCATCGCGAGGACAGGGAGCGTTGTGAATTTGATCTGGAGTTCTTTGAACGCTTTGTCGCACGCGGGTGACCAGAGCCAAGGGGATGTTTTCTTGGTCAGGTCGGTGAGGGGTCGGGCAAGAGTGGCAAAGGAAGGGATGAAGCGACGATAAAGATTGCAAAATCCTAAAAACGAGCGTACTTCCTTTATGTTACGGGGAGTAATCCATTCGTCGATGGCTTTGACCTTTGACGGATCCATTTTGAAGGCGCCATTGCCAACGACGACACCGAGGAATTCTACTTCGGGTACAGCGAATTGACATTTCTCAAGTTTCAAATATAAGTCATGTTGTTGGAGTCGTTCCAATATGCGACGGGTTCGCTCGTCATGAACGACGGGGTCGGAGGAGTGAATAAGGAGGTCATCCATGTAGATGGCTAACCACCCTTCGGCGATGAAGTCGGCAAAGTAGGAGTTCATCATAGCTTGGAATGTCGAGGGGGAATTGCAAAGGCCGAAGAACATCACTGTCGGTTCAAAGAGCCCGAATGGTGTGATGAATGCCGCTTTCCAGCGGTCTTCGGGTTTGATCCGTACGTTGTTATACCCCCATCTTACGTCAAACTTCGTAAAGATCAATGATCCTTTGAGTCGATCCATAAGGTCAGAAATTAACGGGAGGGGGTAGGCGTTTTTGATCGTATGGGAATTGACGTAACGATAATCTTGGCAGGGTCTAAGGCTGCCATCCTTCTTTGCGACGAAGAAGAAGGGGGGATGCTTGTGGGGATTTCGAAGGAACGATCTTTTCTGAGGCCAAATGTTCGTCGACGAAGGCTTTGCAGGCTTCCGTCTCTTTCGGGTTCAGAGGGTATACCTTCGCTATTTTGGGCGTAAAAGAGTCGTCCAAGTCTATAGTGTGGTCGAACGTCCGCTCAGGGGGAATGTGGTCGGTGGAGGATTTTTCAAAGACGGCCTTGTACTTGGCGAAGGCCGCGGGGAGGAGTACCTTCTCTTTGATCGTCTGCTGAGCTATTTCGGTGGCTAGAGTTGTTCGGAGAAGAGAGGGGTTGAATCGTTTGAGATATTGGCGACGGATATAGTCCGAGCCATCTCCGCCGAGGTAGCGGACGAGGTATCTTTGTTCCACGAGGTGTTTTTGATCGAATCGGGGTCTAACCGGAGATAAGTGTCGGTGAGGCAGTTCGATTTCCCCAGTTTCCTAATCAATAATTGGGTTCGCGGATTTTAACCACGGCATGCCAAGGATAGCATTTTCCTTGCCGCAGTTGACGACGAAAAAGGTTTGTTTCATTTCACGATCGTCAATTCGGATCGTGACGGTGGTGGTGAAGCGGCATACTTGTCTATTCGGCGAACCATCCACGTTCCGTGGAGTAAGCGGTTTCGAGAGTCGAACGAGGGGGAATCGGTGTTTGATGGCGAAGTGCGTGTCCATTACATTAATAGACGCTCCGCTGTCGATCAGAGCATGAGAGTCGACGATTATTGTACGAGGTTTTCGGAAGAATGCGACGGGAATACGAAACGAGTTGTCATTCTTCTTGTGAGGTACAATTACAGGGATACGAGGAGTAAACGTCGACTTAACTCCTCGATTCAAAAACCCACCCGATCGATCTCGGGTTCTTCTTCACTTCCTTCCTCTTCTTTCAACTTCTCTTCGAAACACATCTTCATTACGTCCAAGATCTCAGTTTGCGAAACCTTCTTGTTTGTAAGCGTGGTGATGTATTGTTGGACTTCAGATGGTTGATCTTCGATAGCCCGGACCGTCTTGGCCGGGTTCTTCTTCTTCCTCAAGGTGACTTCTTCCGTCTTCTTCGGGCAATTAATAATCCGGTGGCCAGATTGACTGCATTTGAAACATAGACCTTTTTTCATATAGGCTGCTCGCTCCGAAGGAGTGAGGCTTACACGGTCTACGTCCATAGCGTCAGGGTCCCTGGCAGGGCGAGAGTTGGAAGGCGGGTTCCAGGCACGATTCGTTTTGAAGGATTGGATTCGGGCCATTTGCACCGCAAAGTGCTGAGCCTTCTTGATCCATTCCTCGAGTGTGGACGGGATGGTGTCCATCCCCATGATGCGGGTGGCGATGTCGGAGTAGAGACCTCATGAGTACCACAAGATCAGGGCGTTATCGTTATTAATCCCTGACCTTTGGGTGAAAAGTCGGAATTGGGAATTGTATTCTTCGAGTGAGCCGCATTTCTTCTGGGTAAGGGTGGACGTGTTGTGCGTCTCGTAGTTGTAAGGAAGGCTACGCCTCTACCGCCGGAAACAGTCGTTCCACGACACAATGATTCAGCGCTATCTCTTTCTCACACATTCATGCCCTTGCTTTCTCTTTCATCACTCCACTTACACATGCGTCTTGACGCTTCTGCTTTTTCCTTACAGTACCGTTTTCTCCCGATGTCTCCACAACATATCACTTGCTTTCTCTTCGACTCCCACATCACCACTTCTGCTTTGTAGATACTTTGATCTCCCCATCACAGCCTGGTTGTTTCCATTCGCGCTTCCACATTTCCACTTCTCCTTTGTAGACTCTAGTGCCTTTCCTTTCGAGTATAAAAACCCGCATGTAACCTCCAGAACGCCAGTCAATCAATTCCCGAGTTCTACTGCCAAGTCTCCTACAGCCCGAAAGTCTCTCGTCTACCAGCCGCGTCTCTACTGCCAAGTGTCTGTTATCTACTGATCTCGTCTTCTCGTATCTCCCTCATCCTTTATCGATCCTTTCGATTCCCCTTCGAACTATATCGCATCGAGCCTGGTAGTCTCTATCAGCTCTACACATTGGAGCCCACCGCGAGGGGAATCAATTTCGATCGCCCCCGCATTTCTTAGTTTGTGGTCTTTTGATCCGTTCTAAGCTAACAAAATTTCAAAGTACATCCATCCCGATGCTCAATCACCCCAACCCCGCCGCCAGCCACCTAAACTGGCCCCTCCACGATCTCGTATCCCGCAAAAGAAGCACGCCACCCGCTCAACTACTGTTGCAGCTTCAGCGTCGAGCCCTCAATCATCAGATCCGATACTCCCGTCCCCCATCCGCCGCCGTTTTAGTACCGAAGATTCCACAGAACCGTCTGCTGGCCCCGTTGAGATTTCCCACACAAGAAACCCCATAGATCCGTTCACGACTGTGCCTGTCCGCCAACCCACCTTCACGCTCACACCCGCCGTCTTCCCTACAACAGCCTCGCCCCCACTACAAACCTCACCGAGTCCGACCGCTCCACCCGTCACATCAGTCCCGACCCCAACTCCTATCTCCGTCATGTCTACCGCTTCCAAAGGAATCAATGCCATGCCGGGACCCAACTCCTCAAAAGCTCCCGTCTTCAACGGCGAGACGGCAGGACTATTGGACTTCTTTGAGCTCTTTGAGGACTTAGCAAAATCCTGTAACCTCACTGATCCCGAGAAATGCAAAACCATCGTACGCTATGTCGACCAGTTCACCAAACGCATCTGGGTCGCTCTCCCTGGCTACGAGAGCCGCGACTTTGACGTTCTTAAAAAGAAAATATTGGCGCTGTACCCCGGGGCAGAGAAAGGGGTTCGCTACACCATCCGCGACCTCGAACGCATCGTCTTGAATCACGCAGACTCAGATATCACTACCGAAACCGAGCTTATGCTGTATTATCGGCAATTTCTGTCCGTAGCAACCTGGCTTGTCGATAATGACAGGATATCGTCTCGCGAGCGCAACCGCTACTTCTGGCATGGCCTCCCAGCCACAGCTCGACGCGCTATAAATCGCCGTCTTGAGCTCAAGGACCCAGACCACTCCAGGAACGACGCCCCCGACTACGAAAAAGTTCTGGACGCAGGCAGATACGTATTCTCTGACGAAGCCTACGATGCTAACGTGAATAATCCTATCGCGACACACTTTCTTTCTCTTCGAAACTCTCGCGCCCCCGACATTGCCACGTCCAAAGCCACTCGTCAGCTGCCAGACTCAGACGATGAAGATGACCATCGCACCCGGGACGCACCTCGAGAAGTCCAGACGAAAAAGGTCTCATTCACACCCGCCATCAGCACTACGCCCCAGAAGACCACGATGGAGGAAATTGACGAGCTCGCACGGAAGATGCACACGCTTGATGTCACCGACGTCGCATACTCCTGCTCTTACACGCGCCTCGCCTGTCTAGCACCTGCCGCTGCTCAAGCATGGCCTTCACCTCGTGCACATCAGCAGGCCCCAGTACCCCCACAGAACCCCCAAAGCCCAAACCATCACGTCCATCAGGGGGACAGAGTCTGTTACTTCTGCGGCCTGCTTCACCTTATCCGCAACTGTCCTACTGCTGCTGAGTATATCCGCACGGGCCGCGTCATTCGTGAAAACAATTATTATCTTTTTCCTGACCACTCCCGCATCCGACGACAACTCAATGGTACCATCCAACAGGCCGTAGATGAACGTTATGCAGCACCCGCTCTACCTACCCCAGCAACCGGTGCGAACCTCACTCCATTGGACACCACCAGACGCGATGCTCCTACTCCCGCTCCGGCTAGTTCAAATGCTTTCATCTCGGAAACGTTCTTTCTTCAATGCGCACCCGTAGTCGAGAACCATGCCATGGTTGTCACCGTAGAAGAAGAGGAAGAGGAAGACCCCGCTCACGTATTGGCCATCACGCGCTCTAAAGCGAAGGCTACTCCAACCTCGTCAGACAAAGGCAAGCATAGACCCCAACAGCCCCACTCCGCTACCGCTGCATCTCCAAGCGAGCCCGTCCGACATGCATCGGTCTCTAACCCTTCCGATTCCGAGACTTCCCCTCCCCAATTTGATGGTAAAAAGACCCCAGCCTTCACATACGAATCAAAAGCTGCCACTCCTGATGCACCGCGACGCGTCTTCAAGACGATTCTCGACACAGTCGTCCCCAACCTTACCATCTCTGACTTAATGGCCATCAGTCCCGATCTTCGTCGTGAAGCTGTGGATCATTGCCGCACTCAGCGAGTCCCCACCCCCAGTTCCGTCCTCTCCGCTAACGCTCTTGCGGCTGCGCTCACAAATGTTCCTCCTCAAGTCGAACACGCTACGCCCCTTCGGGAACTTCGGGTCACCCTCAATGGTGTCCACTCCGAACTCGGCTTACTAGATGAAGGTTCCGAAATCGTTGTCATACGTGAAGACACATGGCGAAAGACGCATGCGCCTCGGAACCAGCAGATCCGCATGAGGATGCAAACCGCAAATGGAGGATCACAAGACATGGGAGGATGCGTGGAAATGCTCGAGATTGATATCGACGGCATCAAGACTTGGGCCCATGCCTATGTGGTTCCGGACGCACCCTACAGGCTTCTTTTAGGCAGGCCATGGCAGCGGTTGGTTCGACTGTCCAAAAACGAAACCGCCGAAGCCGTTACAGTCACCGTTCACGATCCCCTTGATCCCAGCAACGTTCGCACCTGCCAAACGACCCCACGTCCATGGCCCCCTCCGAATGCTTCCCTTACCGTGACCTCCGCATCATTCTGTACTGCCCCCGCTGCCTCACTACTGCCGCATTCACTTCCTACCCCCTCAGCTTGCTTCGCATTCACTCCGCATCCATGTGCCTGGGTCCCCACTCACTCCCTCACCGTCTCATCACTCGCTGAGCAGCTCCTACAAGATTCCTTCAAGTACGATGAACTTCGGCACGTCTTCGCCTATAAAAAGGTTGCAAACAAAGTCAAGCCAGTCGCTACGACCATGCCCGCTCATGCACGGATCATTCGTCGCATCCCGGAAGACCCACTTCTGTCACTTCCCGCGCTCTCCCCAACGCCTCCCACATTCTCGCCGGGAACGCGTCTCACACAAGAACGAATGGACGAGTTAGGGATTTTTCAGAACACGTTCCTCTGGCCCGAAGAACAAAGGCTCGCTGCGCATGTCCTGATGAACAACGAGATGGCTCTCGCATGGGATGAGACAGAGAAAGGGCGCTTCAAGGATGAGTACTTTCCACCTGTTATTATCCCCACCATCGAGCACACTCCCTGGGTTCACCGTCAGCCGCCTATCCCTCCCGGTATCCGCGATGAAGTTATCAAACTTATCAAGTCCAAAATCGCATCCGGCGTATACGAGGCATCCAACAGCTCCTATCAGTCCCGCTGGTTCTGTGTCGCCAAAAAGAACGGATCAGTTCGTATCGTGCACGATCTCCAACCCCTCAATGCAGTCACGGTCAAAGATGCAGCCACCATGCCTTATGTCGAGCTTTTTGCAGAACAGTCTGCCGGGCGCTCCATTTACACCATGATGGACCTATTCGTCGGGTTTGACCACCGAGCCCTCGCTGAAGAATCCCGCGATCTCACCACATTCCAGACTCCCCTCGGCACCTTCCGTCTTACCGTTCTGCCTCAGGGTTGGACAGATTCACCAGCCGTTTTTCAGAACGATGTCGCCTTCATCCTTCAACACGAGATTGAGATCGCCCCAAATTTTCAAGATGATGTCAACGTGCTTGGCCCCAGCACTCGCTACGAGCTCCCCTGACGGCACCTTCCAGACCATCCCACAAAATGCTGGCATCCGCCGCTTTGTCTGGGAACACTGCCTCGATGCCAATCGTGTCCTTCACCGCCTCAAGCATGCTGGCGCTACTGTCTCCGCCAAGAAACTCTTTATCTGTCTTCCCGAAGTAATTGTTGTCGGGCAGCGTTGTACTTATGACGGCCGCATTCCAGATGAGTCCAAAGTTTCCAAGATCCTCAACTGGCCCAACTGCGAGTCTAAAACAGACGTTCGCGCCTTCCTCGGAACCACCGGTACCGTGCGCAACTGGATCAAAGATTACGCCTCCATCTCCCGTCCTCTCACCGACCTCACACGTGCCAACACCCCCTTCACTTGGTCTGATGCTGCACAAGCCGCGATGGATACGCTCAAGATCGCTGTCACTAATTCACCCGCTATCCGCCCACTCAATTATCACTCTGCCAACGAAGTTATCCTCTCAGTCGACTCTTCTTATCTTGCATGTGGCTGGATCCTCCTGCAACTCGACGACGATGGAAAGCGCTGCCCCGCCCGTTTCGGCTCCATCACATGGAATGACCGCGAGTCAAGATACTCCCAAGCGAAGATCGAATTATATGGTCTGTTTCGCGCCTTACGAGCTGCAAAAGTCTGGATCATTGGAGTAAAGAATCTTACCGTCGAAGTGGATGCTAAATACATTAAAGGCATGCTCAACAATCCTGACATCCAGCCGAACGCCACGATGAATCGCTGGATCGCTGGCATTCTCACCTTCGACTTTACCCTCAAGCACGTCTCTGGCTCCAAGCATCGAGGCCCTGACGTTTGTCTCGGCGACCACGAGCTCCTGAAGATGACGAAGATGATGATAACGAGGATCCTGAAGACGTCGAAGACTGGCTTGACAATGTATTGGGCTGCAGCTTATGGGTTGCACAAGACTTGGGCAGGTCTCTTGACATGATGAGCCGTGCCATGGTCTTGCATTCTGCAACCGATCCGCACATATCTGATCTTGAGATCCCCTCCGACGATGCTTCCCGCGCCCGTGATGAGGAATTACAAACCATTCAAAATTTTCTCGAGTCTCTAACGCTCCCGCCTGACCTCTCCGATGCTCACCGTGCTCGTATCCTCAAACGCGCCCATCAGTTCTTCGTTCACGGCAGACATCTCTGGCGCAAGGACCCCACTGGCACTGGGCGTCATCAGGTTGTTATTTTTGGTCTAGATCGTCTTCGCATCCTCCAGCAGTCGCATGACCAACTGGGCCACAAAGGCATTTACCCTACTCGTCGTGCCATCGCCGATCGCTTCTGGTGGCCAACTCTTGAAAAAGACCTTGCCTGGTACATCAAAACGTGTCATCAATGCCAGATTCGGTCCGTGGAACACGTCGTTATCCCCCCACTGTCGCGACACCAGCTCCCCTGTTCTGCAAAGCTTACACCGACTCAATGCACATGCCGACCTC
This sequence comes from Melanogaster broomeanus, assembly GCA_014904935.1. Taxonomy (NCBI): domain Eukaryota; kingdom Fungi; phylum Basidiomycota; class Agaricomycetes; order Boletales; family Melanogastraceae; genus Melanogaster; species Melanogaster broomeanus. The sequence continues at coordinate 988 of MU123923.1, read as the reverse complement.
CCGCGGGTACTCCTACATCGTCCAAGCTCGATGCTCCCTCACCGCATGGGCTGAATGGCGCATGCTCAAGTCTGAAACTGCCCGCACACTCGGTGCTTTCTTATTCGAAGAAGTCCTCTGCCGATGGGGTGGTGTCGAAGAAATTGTCACAGATAATGGGACGCCATTTGTCGCTGCTCTCGACTGGCTTTCAAAGAAGTATCACATCAACCACATCCGCATCTCAGCCTACAACTCTCGCGCAAACGGCATCGTTGAACGCTCTCATCGTACTATCCGCGACTCACTTGTCAAAGCTTGCAATGGCGATATCACACAATGGCCCATCCTCGCCCCGCACGTCTTCTGGGCTGATCGCGTCACCACTCGCAGGTCTACTGGCCACTCCCCTTATTTCATGTCCCACGGCGTCGAGCCCCTGCTCCCTTTCGACATCACTGAAGCCACGTTTATGCTCCCCGACATCTCCCGCTCGCTCCCTACTGATGAGTTGATCGCCATTCGTGCACGACAACTCACGAAGCGGGATGATGACTTAGCCCTTGTTCACGAGCGCGTTCTTAAGGCTCGATATGCGTCGTGGCCGACTTTGAATGCCGCTTCGCCAACACCATCCGTGATTATGATTTCAAGCCCGGCGCGCTCGTCTTAGTACTGAACAAGAAAATCGAGCCGGCCTCCAATGCTAAGTGCAAGCCTCGCTATTTCGGGCCTATGGTCGTCATCTCTCGTGCCAGTAACGGGTCCTATCGTCTCGCGGAACTCGATGGTGCTGTCTCCAAGCTCAAATTTGCTGCCTTCCGACTTATCCCTTATCACGCCCGCTCACTGTCCACTCTCGAAGTCACTCAGTTCCTTAACGCGGCCGACCTCGCTGGTGTTGTTCCAGAAGACGAGTAGTTGTGTCGTCGACTGATCAACTGGGACAGTTGATATCTCTAGTAAGGGGGAGGTGTAAGGAAGGCTACGCCTCTACCGCCGGAAACAG